>VDFB02265795.1:0-304490 GCA_007258455.2 Sequoia sempervirens
CTAGGGATATGACCACTTGTCTATTAAACCAATTTGGGTGGAGGTAGCTAAGGTCATAATTATGTACATTATATTGGATGGAAGATTTACAACTATGTTGTGCATATTATTTTCCTTAACCATTTTCATCATAAAATGTTGGTATTCTTTACATACTTTGTTTTGGATTATTTGGACCATGTTGTAAAGGAGCATTTAAAAAACCCTAAATTTCTTGTACTACACAAAGGGTTATTTTTTCTCATTATGGAGTTTGTGAAAGATCAAACAACAAAATGGGTCCTAAGGGGAACTTGAATGTTAAGAGGAAACAAAAACCTATGGTGGTGCACTACTCGGATATGAGCTGTGGAACAAGTGATGATGAGGAATATAGAGAATAAAATAAGGATGAGGAGGGTGATGCCTCTGTTGAGGTGTATTCTCTGCCAACTTCAGAGGAGGAGGATCGCAAGAAACAAAATAATTCAAGGAAGAAGACTCCCTCAAAAAATAAAGCAAGAAGGAAAATTTCTTGGTCTAAGGGTTCCTAGATAGGGGAGGAGAATGAAGGGGATAACACTAATTTGAATGGGAAGAAAATCGTGAAAAATAAAGGTGATGCTAGAAATAAAGGTAAGGAGAAGGTTGTTGAAACAATAACTGGAATGAACCCCTCAATGAATATGGGTAGTGAGAAGGATGGATAGGGTACTGATAACATCCCTTATATTTTGGAGGACTTTACCTATCTCCATGCAAATAGAGAAGAGATTTATGATGTCTTGGGCCTAGCTAGAGAAGGGGATAACAAATCATTTTAAACTCTCAAAATGGTTCTTCCTTGAAATTAACAAAATCAATATTAAAATTAGGTCCCCATAGGAGAAAAGCTCTAATGAGGAAAGGAATCAACCTAGACTTGGGGATAGGGATGTGAAGAATAGGATTGATGACATGGAGAACTCTATAAATGATTTACAAATGGAGATTGAGAAACGTATGATTGATCTGGAAGAAAAGATACATGAAACTAATACAAATTTGGATAAAATTTTAATAATTAGTCATTGCTCCATAAAAAAGCAGCTTTGAAGGGATCAAAATTTTAACGAAAAAACTCAAAGAGCTGAGAGAAGAGAAAATAACTAAAGTGATCCTCAAGGAGACTAGAACGGAAGATTAGAGAAGGAAAAATTTAAGAAGGTGACGTAGACCGAGACTAAGGGGCCCAACTCTATAACTCATGAGAGAAAGAAGAAATCATTTAAGGAGAAGAAAGAGCTGTTGAACCTTGCTAATATTCATTTGAAATTCTATAATTAGGAATTGAAAGTGAAGTCACTCTAAAGAATATAAAGTAGAAGTTTTTTTCTACTAATTTTTTTCTTTTAGTTTTCTATTGGTTGGTTGTTGTTTGGCTATGTTGTACCTTGTAGCAACATCTTGTTTGAAGGGTTTCGGGTCCCTTCAAAACCCGTTTTTCCTATTAATAAAAAACATAATGCATCGATCCTTATTTTGTTGACCTTCATAGGCATAATAACTTTTCTACTTTAGTCATAAACTAACTGGTTTAACACTAAAATAAGGTCCTTGACTAGTCGTCCAAACTTTGTACTTAAAGTCAATGAAAACTAACTTATTGAAATTGAAAATTTTCTCAAAATTATTATAATATAATAATATTATTTTGTATACTTCAATTAAATAAGTGCTAAGGAGGATATATTCCTTGTATAATTCTTTATTTTTGACAAGGTCTAGGAAACATGACTACTATCAAAACTAAGTAGATCATATCTCCTATAGAAAAAAATGAGGGGCACAAACACCATGCATGCTTTCTAAATTCTCCTATTCCATTTTTTCCATTGCACTTTTCCCCCCTACTTAAAACTAATAGTGGTGAGATTGCTTTGAGTAGAAATTATGACACATTATAAGTTTGAAAATCAATGAACTCCCTCTCTCTCTCTATATATATATGTATATATGTACACACACACACACACATATATATATGTTTATATATATATGTATGTATGTATATATACATGTATATATATATATGTATATATATATGTATGTATATGTATATGCATATATATGTTATGTATGTATGTATATATATATATTGTGTGTGTATGTACATTTTGTGTATATATATACATATATATATGTGTGTGTGTATATATATATATACATGCACATACATATATACATATGTATGTCTTATCTATATATGTAAATAATATATATGTATGTATATATATATGTATATATATGTATGTATATATATATATAATATATATATATAATATATATATATGTATCTTGTTGTAACTTATATATGTATGTCTTATCTATATATGTATATGCATATATACATATATTTATGTATGTATGTATATATATATGTGTGTGTGTGTGTGTATGTACAGCACATGTATATATATACATATATATATGTGTGTATATATATACACATATACATATATACATATGTATATGTATCTATATATGTATGCATATATATATGTATGTATGTCTTATGTATATATGTGTGTGTGTGTGTGTACATACATGTATATATATACATATATATATACATATATATATGTGTGTGTGTATACACACACACACACACATATACTACAAGAGCTTTTTTGGCCTCACAAAATTAGCACCATGTCATGACCCTCTTTTACAAACTTATTATTTGATCCTTAGTGACCTCTCTCTCTCTCTCTATATATATATACATACATGTACATACATACATATTGATGCAAGAACATCTAGGGAATTGAGTGGAAAGCATCATATCATGATCCTTCTTTTTAGAGTAGTTATATGATCCTTTGTGATGATCTTGATATTAGAAAAAATTATTCTTGTATATTAGTTGAACTTTAGATATTTTGTTGAGGCTAACATCATTACATAGATGAGTTGTACTTGTATGTGGTGAGCTAGTTCAAGAAATACTACAAGTTCTAAGTCAGTTTTGATTTATTTTTAAAAAATAAAAGAAATTTTTTATTGTGGATAGAATTATTAGTATTGGTTTCATGGTGTTGACTTAATCCTCATATTGATTGTAGGATTTAAAATTTACTTCATCAATGGACTAAAGTTAAGCATGGGTTCAATGGAAAATTGAGAAAGTTATGTAATCAAGTTGTATATTGCTTGTAAGGTGACATAATTTTAGTTGATCTTCTAATTATTCTCATGTTTCTTAAAATATTTATCTCCATTGAGTGCTTGGTTTGTTTTCTATTGTGTTATATTTCTTAATCCATACACTTAGTAATGTGTGGATAAATCCACTTTTATTATAAAATATATTCTTGCTATTAGGGGTATCAAATTTTGTGATTTGGTATCCTTGACATTGTGACAAACCAAAAAAATTGATCAAATTATGTTGCATGTCACATAACCAATGCTCCTACACCAACAATAGTGCATTTGATATAAGGAAATTGTGCCCCAACACCGGTACTAATGCAACTATTTCAAATAAAATTTCCCAAAACTTCACTATTAGCTCCTAATTAGCGATTTAGACATTTTTAACAACTATATTAATTGTCACCAAGTTCATATAAATCCTCTTATTTCTTGTTTTCTCTCTCTAAGACTTTTTATTTCCTATTTCTCACTTGTCTTGTATAGTTTCCCATCCTAGCTTCATGTAATAGCTTAGTGTTGGACTAGTTAGAAATAGTTTATTTATAGGCACTAATTTATTTCACACATAAAAGAGAAAAAAATAATAAAAAACAAACCACACACACCTCTTATATTTTCTTTCAGTTTTATGATGGTTCAATTTGAAGACATAAGGTTTTATTAGTGGCCAAAAGATACTCTCCTAGATAAGTTATTGATTGTTAGGATACTCATGCTCCAACATCAAAGACAAAGCAAAAGGTTTATTCATTCTATTCCCCCTTTAGCATTTATGTTTGGATGGGAAATACACTAGATGGATGTGAAGTATGCCTTTATCAATAAGATATTTTTGGAGGAGATTTGTATGGAATAACATCCAAATTTTGAGAAGCATGATCGTTTGGAGAAACCCCTTGATTAGTATATGAGAAGATCAATGCATTCTTGTTATTTTGTAGCTTTATCAAAGTTAAGGATGATCACAATGTCTGTGTGAGGCATGTTAATGGCCATAATTTCACCACTATGTCTTATGTAGTTGATTTGACTATTACTAGTATTTGAATTTGTTTGTTGTTAGACAACACATAATGGCATAATCATTCCTCAAATTATAAGGGGGAGATTCATAATATTTAACTAAACATAAACCTAAAACTATTAACAAAATTTACAAGTATGCGTAGTGTACAAGATTTCAATATGGGGTTTCTCATCAATGTAAATTAATAATTGACCATGTTTTTTCCCTGAATGCAAGTGTTATGCTATTAATAATCAAATCCTAGAGTGATATTTTTATATTTAAAGGAGGGTAAACTATCAAGTATAAATAATAAAGTCAACTTCTCACATGCTAACATAGAGATCAATATTTAGTTGTAAACAAAGATTTGAAAGGAAAACATAGATGGATGCTAACTACTAGCTAAATCAAAGACCCATAAATTCATATCAATATGAAAGAATTAAATAGATGAAATTATGAGATTCTAGTAAATAAATTGTTAAGTGATAGACACCATTATTATTTAACAAAATGATGGGAATCAATGTAAATCTTTACAAAGTAACTCAATCCAATTTAGTTAATCAAATTACAAACATAGGCTCAATAGCCTCAACATAAACCTTTGTAGCATAGGCTTAACATCAATTCAAATTTATTCATTTATGTGAAAACACAATATCTCGACTTTAAAGTTCAATTCACATTTATTCATTTATGTGAAAACACAATATCTTGACTTTAAAGTTCAAATGACAATTTCCACAATATAAATGTAACTTTAACTATCACTACAAATAATGTGCTCAAAAACTTATTCATAAGCTCACCAAAGGTAGCTTTTAGGGATAAAATATTTGAAAAATATACTATTTCAAAATAATCATATCCCTTTATATAGAGAAGAACAAATAAAACTACTTTAAAATAGTCTAATCCTAAAATAATTAATAAATATAAAAAAGTTTAAAATAGGTTCTATCTTTGTATCCCTTGGTGGAGATCACTTATTTTTTTTTATCATACTTGCATAAATTTTGAGCATCTTTACCACTCCAAAAGTGCACCTCACTATTTTTGCTCCCCCTCAAATGTTTTGACACACTTTTATGAGCCATTTACCACATTGTTCTATTTAGGTGTGCTTTAATAAGGCACCCATTACCTTTTCTCAGTCTAAAAAGTTATTGCTTTTTTCCAATGCAAAAAGGAATGCCATTTTAGTTCTCCTTTTACCTTTCTTACTTAGCACACTTTTGAAAGGGTTTCACTACTTGATTTTCCGTAGGCACATTTTCAACCTAGCTTTCCCACTAGGAAATGATACTTGATCACATAAGTTGTCCTTTTTTATTGTTGGGTAGAATTTTGTAATGCATTTGCCTTGTTTATCAACTTGAGTAGAACTTTTAAGTGGCATTGCCACTTAGAAAAGGTGCCTAGACTTGTTTTGTTTCCTTTTTACCTCTTAAGAATGATTTTCTTCACTTATTGCCACTTCTAAGAGCTCATGGAAAAACTTTAGGAGGGAAAATGCCAATAAAAAAGGTGCTTAAACTTTGTTTCTTTGCAATTTGATCTTGGCGTAAATCACTAATAAGTTTGTCATTTGTCTCATTTCTTGAAAGAGTTTCGTCTTACATTTGCCAACATACAATAACCTAGGTGAGGTTTTTCCTTTATTTAGCCACCTTCTTAAACATTATGTAAAACTTTGGAGCAACATCACCACCACAAAATAACACTCAAACCTTGTGGATTACTCTTTTCTTAGTGCACTATTGCAACACATATGCCCCTTTCTTGACACATGTTTACAATGGTTTTAGATGGAAATTTGGCCCTCCTCTACCTAGACACACTTTTAGAAGTAATTCACCACCTTTGGATGGTAGGCAAAAAATTTCCTTGCCTTTCACATCATTGAATAGATGCAATTTTTTCCTAGCCTCCAAATGCTTGTACTAGGTTCCTTTGAATGTTTTCCTCATGATTTTGTCCACTAAAACTTTCCTCACTTCTCCTTGGGCATGGTTGAAAGAAATGTTGTATCTACCATAATTGTGTCCTTGTCTTCTCTATCATTTGTTTCACTATTGTGATTATATTTTTAACTACAAAATTGATTGTTGAAAGGAATAAGGACAAATATCATATCTAAAAATTGATTGGGAAAACAATAATTTACTAGTACTTGATGTGAGCTTGAGGATGTACTAACAACTACCTAACAAAAAGAGGCCTAAAAGTAAAATTTCATAGTAGTACCAACAATTACTAACAGAGATAATGGTCATTTAACAAATGGAACTAGAAAGGTGAATTAAAAATATTTCAAATGATGAAATTATCTTTGTGGGACACAAGTACTCCAATTTGAGAATGGAATGTTTATCTCACATCCTAAGTATGCCGTTAACTTATTGAAGAAGTGCAAACCTTTTTCCTACACTATGCTAGTCAAGAATCAAGTTGAAGGATCAATATTCTCCTCCTTGAATTAACTTGGGCTAAGGATTTTACTTGACTTACTCAATTAGGTCTTGGCTTTGCAATTTCTCATGGGAACTTATTCCTATAGGAGCCAAAGCAAAGTTGTTTGGATGTTTCCAAGTAAATATTTATGGCACTTCTTAATTAGGAAATACACTCTAGAAACTATGCTATATGCTTAGTTATGTATGTAACTCAAATTAGGTAGCCAAAACCAATATACAAAAGTCTACTTCTAACTATGCATATTGTCTAACATCAAGTTTGATTACTCTATGTACGATGCAAAGGACACCTGGATTGTCAACATGTTGAAAGCATAATGGCTTGTCCATTTTTGTATTTTGGGGCTTCACATGGTAAAAAATTGTAAATGCAAAGCATAGAGCATTGAATGTACTACAAACCCAAGTGTCATTAGGCAATTTTTCTCTTCCATAAGGGCAAACAATGATTTTCTATTGTGAAAAGTAGGGGGCATTCAAATTGCTCATAACACAATCAACTGTGGGCCAACAAAGCATAATAAGGTTCATCAATATTTTATTTAATATCACATCTAGGAGATGAGATTAGATATCCTATCTTTTACAATTAATGATTAGTTAATAGACATCTTTATTAATTTACATTTTTGAGGAAAAAATGTAGATTAAGATTCACTAAAGTTTCCAAAGCTATCATTAGGGAGGGCGACAATTAAATGCCTCTTCCATAAAGGCCTATTGAGCAAATGGTACCGTCTATTAAACTCTCTTAAGTTGTGTTTTATGTAAGGTGTTAAGAGTAATACCACCATGACACTACATATTGTTAACATAGGTCATAGAACCAAGTAGCTTTCACCATATAATTTTGCAAATAGGTGTACATATTAGGGGGGCTATGCCTTGATCTCTGTATCCACAACAAATCTACATCATCTCTCTCCTTGAGGCTATAATCTAGTCAATCCAAGCTCCTTTCTAAATCATTCAAAGATAGATTTTGTGTAGGTCCTCCAATATTATTTTTTTTTAAAGATGCAATGCACCCATATTATTAGGGGTAAATGCTTTTGACCGGAGCTCTAAACCAGGTACAAGAAACTACCAAACCCACAAGCACAATGGCCCAACGAAGGCACAAGCCCTGCGGGCACTTTGACCCAACGAGGGTTTGAAACCTGGTGGCCATCACTACAACCAAGCGATTTGACCACCGAACCACACCCTTATCGACAAGTCCTCCATTATTTTAATCATACAAAAATAAACTCATTTTTCCATGATTAAACAATCAAATATTGTTAGTCTATTGTGTGTGTATATATATATAGCATGTATTTCTAAAGAACTGTTTCTAGTCGGTTAAGTTAATTAATTTAATCGTTTTTAGATTCATTTGACTTACTTTACGTGCATCATGTATAACACATATACTCCCCAAGCTGATAGGTATATTGGCACACGTATGTATGTGTTCAAACACCCGAATTGATAATTTATATCTCGTAAGACTTCTTATAATTCTTTAACATTTAGTTGTGACGAACCTCAAATGTTGTTTTCAGATTATGTTCTGCAAAATGGTAATTCCATTTGTGGATTTTGTACATTCGTTTATGTAACGTTTACCATAGACTAATTTAGATTGACCTTTAAAACATTCTTAACCTTTTTCATTTCCAACAAGATAGTTCCTCAGATTAAGGGTGACTACAAACAGACAAAAGTTTCAATGTTCATTTATCTTTCTCAGCGATACCTGCATTATCCATCATTTCCTCGCTGTAGCTGATCAACTTCAGATATTACAAAGAAAATCAGGAAAACCCCAGCTTGTTGAGAAGGGACAAGGTACAAAAGTGCAGATTGTGCTGATCGAGATAGTTCCTCAGATTAATGGTGTGACTATAAACAGACAAAAGGTTCAATGCTCATTTGTCTTTCTCAATGTTATCAGCATTATCTATCATCTCTTCGCTGTAGCTAACCAAAAGATCAACTTCAGATCTTAAAAAGGAAATTAGGAAAACTCCAGCTAGTTGAGAAGGGACAATGTATAAAAGTGCAGGTTGTGCTGCTCCAGAAACTCCATTTGCCACTGCAAAAGAACAAAATGATAAGAATACAAATGCTATCATAAATCTAAATAATGACCTAGCAAGCCATTGAAGCAAGTTTTTAACATGGATTCACATTGATAATAAGTAACAGTATTAGAATGTCAATACACAAACTTGTGTACATCAAAATATAACGTAAATCTGCTTCTTTACCAACTCAATAAACATGATTATTCAATTTAACTGTTTCGATTCAGTCTAATTTGTCAAAATACCAGTAGAATTAAATACATTGCAATTTTAATCAAGAAAAAAGCATAGAGTATATCTAACCAATGACCTAGCAAGTCAATCAAGAAAATTTTTACCATGGATTCACATTGATAGTAAGTAAAGTATCAGAGAATTAGAATGTGATTACACAAACATTTGTACATCGAAATATAATGTAAATCTGTTTTTTAACCGATTCAATAAACATGTTCATTCATTTAACTGTTCTGATTCAGCCTAACTAGTCAAAATATCATTAGAATTAAATATATTTGAATTTTTATTAACAAAAAGGCATTGGGTATGATTATATTTATATCTATAGGCTTAACCTAACTGGGAATTTTTTTTTTTTTTTGCCAAGCAATAATTTACCTTCTAAAACCATAGATTTTTTTATTTTCATTTTTTGATGTTTTTTTAATCCATAAGACGTGGGTTATTAATTGGAACCATTTGAAAGGAATTTATGTCAAAAAAAATATGACACCATATGTTGAGATTATTTTTTCAAGAAAGCATTTTACCCGAGGTTACATAGGGGTGTGTCCCACCAAAACCCTAGGCCCCTGTCCCATATGGTGTCCTTGGGACACACAGATGACACGAGACATCCCTTGGCCATCCACTGTCCCTAAGTTTGCTATGGATGCATCTCTGAAATGTATCACTAGGAGGCTCTACAATCAAGGTACATCTAGCCATCCTTGACACAGCTGAGAATGTCTGTGACATCCCTCAACTATCCCAAGATGTCCAAACATCCCCTTTTTTACGATAAAAAATGAAGAAAAAAAAGGTGTGTGGATCGACAAACTCAGGCAACACATTGAGATGTAGGAGACCCTAAAGATGTTAGATGTTGATGAGGTGTAGTAGAGATTGTTTGGGGTCTCATTGGATGATTCATAACTTGATATAAGGAGGGACTCTTAATCAGAGGCAAATTTTGTTATCGATAGCCTAGAGGTGGCACAATTGTTGGAGATCTAGTTGTTGACATTTGTATGTTTCTATAATGTAATTTTACTACCATGCCTATTGTTGGACATTTTGTCATTTTGCAGTCTTGGAGCATTTTGTTGTGATAAAATTAATGATTTTTTTTTCTGTTGTCACTATACTTTTTTTGCTATTATGGGTAAAGGTGGGAGTTTGAAAGGGCCCAAACCCTTTTACAACAGGACAACAAAAAGCAAAGAAAGTCCCAACACAAAACACACAAAAACAAAACTCCATGAGGGATGAGTTCAGCAAAAAGAACAAGAGGCAATAGATCAATAGCACACGGATAGTAGCAACATGCTACATATAAAAATGTTCTTTAAACCACTAGCAACTTCCCATTCCTCACAAAGAAATTCTAGATGGTCTTCTATGGCCTCATTATCCAGGTCAACAATCTCTTTCTCTTTCTG
This sequence comes from Sequoia sempervirens, assembly GCA_007258455.2. Taxonomy (NCBI): domain Eukaryota; kingdom Viridiplantae; phylum Streptophyta; class Pinopsida; order Cupressales; family Cupressaceae; genus Sequoia; species Sequoia sempervirens. The sequence continues at coordinate 10,403 of VDFB02265795.1, forward strand.
CATCAGATGCGACCTTGTCCTTTTAGAAGGGCTCTCAACTTCAACCAAATTCTTTCTCTTCAGGAAGCTTTCATGTAGCATGGAGATGCTGGTAGCAGAGTTCTTGATGGTGGTCTTTCTTAGCTAGATCACTTTGTTTAATGAGGACAACAAGGCATCCTACTTGTTCTCCACTTGCAACATTCTTTCAATTAGTTCATTAATTTCTGCAAACATTTGACCAAAGTTCTTCGTTTTTCTCATTCCATTTCAGAAAATTTAACAGTGACATTTGCTTCAGGAGATTCCCCATTGACTTATCTGTGAAGGATGGCCATTCTCTCATTCATTATTTTTATTTTTAAACCATTTGAGGATGCTATATTGCAAGTTTAAGTTGTCTTCCAAAGCTTTAAACTTGGACTCAAACCCTCATAGATAGAACAAGTACTGCTATCAACAGCTCTATCAACAATACATTTGTCCATCCACTTCCCCACTGAAGCACACTCCCCAGCCTTGCTATCAATCACACTAGACAAGATGGCATGTCCAACCTGTAGAAACCCTAGTTTCCTCCGTTTCTCAAATCTGACAGTTTTGTTTGTCTTTTCTGACGTTTTTGATTTTTTTGTGGTTTTTGGGTTGTTGAGCATAAAATGCAATATGGCAATTTTGCAATAATTTAAAGATAAATTCTATAAAAATTATCTAAACTTGAAAACTACAGAATCCAATGCAAATACTTATGCCAGACCATTCATTATTCTTCCGGAATGATTACAATGAATACCCAGTTACATGCAATATAAAAAGCAATGGTTTTATTTGAAAACCTGGAGATTGCAGCAATAAATGACTCTCTTGAAATGGTACGGCTGAGATGCTCTTGCTCTTTTCCCTCCGTTTAATGTTGCAAAATGATCCAGTAAGGTAGGCGCCTCCAATGATGGAACCAGATGATGAGTGGAGAAGGCGACTTAGCATTGGCTGGAGGTACGGCCTTGAATAGTACTGATCTGCTGTCAGAGGTACGGCTGTAGCAGCAGCAGCATCAAATATAACAATACGGCCCTCTAAAGATTCCCTGACTTCCAAAATAATATGCGCCTTGATGGAGAATGGCTACTGGATGAAGACACTGATAAAACTCTGAAGAAATGTGTTTCACCTGTGAACTTTGAAGTACGGCCAAGTACAGATGGTATGGCCTGAGTACAGCAGCAGCTATAAATTAAAATGTACGGCTCTTACTGTGATCTCCAGAATATCAATAAAATGGCGCCTCAATGTAGAAAACTTTCCTGGATGAATATCTCTCTGAAAACCCTGACGAAATAGACTTCTGTGAAGCTCTGTAATTTCTTCTGGATGAAGAAATTTCTCAACTGGCAATAGATCAGGTGATATCTCACACCCTCTGAACTGCTTTCAATGGAGATGGCTCGTTCCCCAATGAATTCGAGACTGAAACCCTAAAGCTTCTGTGCTCAGACAAACTTGACAATTTTCAATATCAATAATCACATAATGCCCAAATCCCAATGCAAAACCCCTTTATCATTGAAAAGTGCGATTTCCTTAAAGATAGGGATTATTAAAAATATTCAACTTTTAATCTTTTAATATTTCCAAAGTCACAGCCAAATATTTTAATATAAATATAAATATCAATTTTGGCCCCTTCTGATGATGGCGCACCCCTCAAGAAGAATCACTTAAGTTATAATTTAATATTATAACTTTATATTATAATCATTAAATAATTAATATTTAATTAATGCAATTAAATATTAATATTTCTCTCGTTACTCATCCGATGGTGTTCCGGAAGCCCGAACAGAAGTGATTGAACAACTGCCAAATCCATCTGCTAAAATAGCAGGGTCCCAGCTCCTGCCGAGGCGCTAAAATAGCAACTACTGCAAGAGCGTCGAATGAGCCCGAGCGAAAGCCAATTGATCAAAACTGCCAATGAATGAGCCAAACTCGAAATGACCCTCTATCCAACCTGACCCTACGAGGGTCGCATAATAGACTAACTCTTACAACTCGATGCTCGCAAAAATGGGGACATGACAGTCCGCCCTCCCTGAAATTGCTTGACCCCAAGCAATCTCCACTGCAAAAGAAACTCCAATCCTCGGGAGGCCCAAAAGAAAAATTGTGAAATGTCCCACACATCTCGAACTGTCTCCTGTAGCATCAACAAAAACTCAACTGCGCAAGCTATCCCTGGATCCCAAACCCAGAGTGAAAGTCTGTCGTGACTGTCATCCTCAGACTGCCACTGCGCTCTACTGCCTCCAACTTCACCGTGCTGAGAATAGTGAAGTAACCCAGTGGGACCCATCCAATACTCAGTATCCGAACTGTCACCACCTGGATCCCAATACAATCTGAATTCACATCCATCTGTCATGTGGAGAAAACAACTTCTAGAAGCATCTGCTACACTGAATCTCTCCCTGTCCTCTGCTAAACCCTCATGGATGTGATAACTGACCCAACCATCATGCCAACTAATACCATAGTCGCCCTGTAACCATGTACCCGTATGAAAAATCTGCGACATAGAAGTAGCAAGCCTTATCGAATACATATCAGCATGATGGATAACTGACTGCTGTCCCTGCAAGTAATACCCCACAAACAATTGAGTCGAGTACTTGCAGCCACTACTTCCATCTTTCGAAGATGGTAACTCTGCACACAGTAATGAATTACTCCCCTCGACTGCACCGAGAGAATCACCCTGTGCACACGTATTGTGCATCGAATACGAATCACGTACAGGTGGATCAAAGGAAAAACTATAAGCACTCCTCACCGTGTACACCCCATTAAACTCCTCTGTGAGTCTTGTTTGGAATTGCGATGCACTGGAACAATCCCAAACACTACGATTATCACCCAACCAAGAACTAGCATCAAGAGTACGATCAGCTTCCAACTTGAAGAGTGGGTTATCATAGACCAAACCACCATCAAATTCAAATAATGGATTATTCACAAACTGCACAATCACTCCATTCTGATCTGAATCATCCATCTCTGAATCGCTGGAATAATAAATTGAATTGTACTCCTGACTTGGCTCAACCAGCTGCCGATCATAATCAACTGCATCGGAAGAAAAGATTGATTTGCTTCCAGGAGAGGGAAACAAATCAACATAAGTACCAATTCCCCAACTGGATGAGACTCCGAATATCTTCTGTGAAGATGGACAAGTGTCGAGGGTTGTCACACAACTCTCTCGTGAATCAACAACCATGTCACAGGAACTATCAATGATCTGCCCTGCATCATCTATTGTGGGGCTAATCTCAAGAAAACCTGGTGCAACGCGTGGCTCACTGCAACTCTCATCTAGTGCACTCATCCTATCTGTATCAACTGCTCCTGTGACCGTGATGGATGTAACCACATCCTCAACATATCCCTCACTGCCATGTACCATGGGTGTATACTCCTCACCAACCGCTGCCATGGAAATCTGAACTATATCCAAAGATGGTGAAGATTGCGCCAAACTCAATGCCACGGTAAGCTCCTCAATCTGTAACTGTGACTCTCGAAGAGCCAACTGGGTGCTATGCAATGAGTCCCTAGTCACCTCAAGCTCATGAGTGAGCTCATCGATCCGCTCCTCCTTTCCCTTCAATGCATCATAACAAATGCAATCCCACTCGAGAAGGAAATCCCTGTCCGCAAGTAGTTTTAGGTAGTTTTGTTTCATCGTTCCAATTGCTTCTCGGAGTGCATGTATCACCGCAAGGGAAAAACCACTATCACTGTGCTCATCTGTCAAAGGAGGACTCCAACCATAGGTAGTCAACATCTGACGAGCAACGTCAAAATGCTCAAGGGCGGTGGCAACCATATTGTCATTCACTTGTAGTTGCCCAACCAAATGATGAGGATTCTGAAGCTTACGACCCCCATACAAGTTTTCCGGTTCACAATAAGCACTATGATATGACGCTGATCCGTCATCACTCACCTCATGATAAGCAGCGTCATGTGTGCTTTCACCCATGCACACCTCAACATCTAAGGTACTGCTGCTCTGTACCTCAACGGATGGCTCAACTGGTACGGTAGAAGTTGCTGGTATGACAGTATCTTCACACGCTTCTACTCCAAAAGTAACTACATGCCCATCCAACGCATGATCCTGGGATTCCATATCAACATATGAATCCTCTAGCTGGTTTTCAAAGGTCTGATCCGGAAAATCAGACTCACCATGATATAAATTCTCAACCCCAATTGCATCTGTAGTACCCAACTCTTGAGTCTCTTCACGTGACAACTCAATAGGGTTACTTTGCATCCGTGAAACAGCTGCTGGTTCATGCTTACGCGATGTTTCATCATCGCTGTCATAAAAATCAGAAGTAGCCTCCTTATTAGATACTTCTTGAATCACCTCTTGCAAGGATGATATAGGTAAATCACTACCCAAAACTGTGCTAGCATTTCCTTGAATCAAATCAGCACTCCTATCAAATTCATCACATAAATTTCTGCCTTCTTTATAGGAGTCTGAAGATACCAAATCATTTTGACGAAGAGTTGTATCATCCTTATGTGTAGATTCGCTATCCCTTCCAGGTGTAAACAACTCACGAGCTATAGTGAGATATTCCTTCCTTGCCAACTCTGTCTTATGACAAAGACTCGGGTGCAAATCCATGAAACTCAAGAAAGGAAGTTCCTTTTTAATTTTCTGCGGTAGAATGCTATACTCCTGGAACATGCTATTCACTTCTCTCTCTATGTTTTGTGGTGTTCTGTCAATAGTAATCCTTCCGCTGATCTCAGGTGGTACTAACTGCCACTCGTCGTTCGCTGTCCCAAATGTATCAGCGAACAAACCCTCATGCATCTCGCCTGCTATAGCCTCATCGGGCTCCTGTCTCGTGAAAGTGGGCCTAGTAGGCCTATCTGCTGTCCGTGACACTGTCCTAGGAGCTCTCTGTGAACCTGCAACACCCCTGTCATCGTCACGATGTGGTGACGATCTCCTCGGAGTACCTAATCTCTGCAGTGCATCTGCCAACTGCTGTAATACGCCATTTGACCGCCGTTGACCTGCACGAAGATCTCTAAGTGCATGCAAAACCTCTGCACCGTTCTGATCTCTGTGGTTATGTGGAATCTCTGTTCTCAGATTAACTATTCTATCAGACCTGTCATTCCTGTCAGCCATGTTTTTCGGCTGCCTGCTCAAATTCCGGTGCCTGTCAATCAGAGCACGTCTGCATGTATAATACCTGGTAAGACCCAAACTGTTCCGGCTGCAGAAGACGGCTAAACCCTCAGGATGGCAGGATTTAGCTCTGATACCACTGTAGAAACCCTAGTTTCCTCCGTTTCTCAAATCTGACAGTTTTGTTTGTCTTTTCTGACGTTTTTGATTTTTTTGTGGTTTTTGGGTTGTTGAGCATAAAATGCAATATGGCAATTTTGCAATAATTTACAGATAAATTCTATAAAAATTATCTAAACTTGAAAACTACAGAATCCAATGCAAATACTTATGCCAGACCATTCATTATTCTTCCGGAATGATTACAATGAATACCCAGTTACATGCAATATAGAAAGCAATGGTTTTATTTGAAAACCTGGAGATTGCAGCAATAAATGACTCTCTTGAAATGGTACGGCTGAGATGCTCTTGCTCTTTTCCCTCCATTTAATGTTGCAAAATGATCCAGTAAGGTAGGCGCCTCCAATGATGGAACCAGATGATGAGTGGAGAAGGCGACTTAGCATTGGCTGGAGGTACGGCCTTGAATAGTACTGATCTGCTGTCAGAGGTACGGCTGTAGCAGCAGCAGCATCAAATATAACAATACGGCCCTCTAAAGATTCCCTGACTTCCAAAATAATATGCGCCTTGATGGAGAATGGCTACTGGATGAAGACACTGATAAAACTCTGAAGAAATGTGTTTCACCTGTGAACTTTGAAGAAGTACGGCCAAGTACAGATGGTACGGCCTGAGTACAGCAGCAGCTATAAATTAAAATGTACGGCTCTTACTGTGATCTCCAGAATATCAATAAAATGGCGCCTCAATGTAGAAAACTTTCCTGGATGAATATCTCTCTGAAAACCCTGACGAAATAGACTTCTGTGAAGCTCTGTAATTTCTTCTGGATGAAGAAATTTCTCAACTGGCAATAGATCAGGTGATATCTCACACCCTCTGAACTGCTTTCAATGGAGATGGCTCGTTCCCCAATGAATTCGAGACTGAAACCCTAAAGCTTCTGTGCTCAGACAAAACTTGACCAATTTTCAATATCAATAATCACATAATGCCCAAATCCCAATGCAAAACCCCTTTATCATTGAAAAGTGCGATTTCCTTAAAGATAGGGATTATTAAAAATATTCAACTTTTAATCTTTTAATATTTCCAAAGTCACAGCCAAATATTTTAATATAAATATAAATATCAATTTTGGCCCCTTCTGATGATGGCGCACCCCTCAAGAAGAATCACTTAAGTTATAATTTAATATTATAACTTTATATTATAATCATTAAATAATTAATATTTAATTAATGCAATTAAATATTAATATTTCTCTCGTTACTCATCCGATGACTGTTCCGTCTGAAGCTGACGAACACTGAAGTGATTCTGAACACTGCCAAATCCATACTGCTAAAAATAGCAGGGGTCCCACGCTCCCTGCCAGGAACTGCTAAAAATAGCAACTACTGCAAGAACGTCCGAATGAGCCCGAACGAAAGCCAATTGATCAAAACTGCCAATCTGAAGCTGAGCCAAACTCCGAAATGACCCTCTATCCAACCTATCAGCCTACGAGGGTCGCATAATAGACTAACTCTTACGAACTCTGATGCTCGCCAAAAATGGGGACATGACACAACCCTCGAAGCACAATCTTCCTTGTTATTGTTGCTATACTTGAATCAATGAACATTGAACATTGAATTTCAAACTTTATTAAAATATTGTTTATTATTTATTTATTAATGCTCAATATTGTAAAATATTGTAAAATATCCTGATAAGATCGTCTTTGTTGTCCAAGATCTTATCTGAAGTTTCTTTTAGAAACTTCCTGCTTTTCTTGAAGATAAGATCGTCTCCGATCTTATCCTTCTGGCTTTTTGTAAATCCTGTAAACTATTTATTGAGCGTCTTGCTCATTGTTTAATACATCGAATATTTTACCAATTACCTGTGTAATAAACTTGATACATTATGTGAATGTCTAAACTTAGAAATTTTTACAAATTTAGATGTTCATGACATTATGATTCAAGTTTAGATGTGTCCCGCTTTTCAGTCTTATTTGGCCACAAAAACCAACATGTCTTAGAATTTAGCACATTCTATCAATTATACCGAACAAACTATCAATAATTTAAAGACAATATAAATTAGTGTTCTGTTCTTTTTTTCTATAGATTCAATTTGTAAGTTTTCTTTTTCTGATTTTTATTTTAATTATATCACTTTTTTGTTAGTTTTCATTGAATTTTTATTATTTTAGTATTTTATAGTGAGTCACATTTTACCATAAGGCACAACTTTTACCACAAATAAAATCCTTCCAAAATTCCTTAAAATTAGATCATTAACTCCAAATCTAATGAGTGGATTTTTTAAAATAATTATTTATTATTAATTTTTGATTGGTATTAACAAAAAATTAGACCTACATTTTATTGTAACACATTTCTATTTGCTTATTTATTGAAATTGATTTTTTTGTTTAAACAAGGACATCAATCCAATGCATTTTTGCAATTTTTTGACCTAGTTTACTATATTTTCTAGTGTTTTGAATAGATGTCTTTACTTTTTGTAATGACCTTATCTTGCTTGTAAAATGAATATAAAATATAAAATTAAACATATATAGTAAATTTTTATATTAAATTTTTCAGAAAGCTGATTCCCAAAGCTATGTACACATAAAATATTTTCCCCTAGTGATTTTGTTTGACCCCCACATGCATAACATGAAGTTGACTATTTTGACAAAGATAATTGCAACATGAGGATAGAGAAAGAAAAGGCTACCATAGGGGTGCCACACAAACAGGTTCAATCAAAGTACTTTCAATCGAACTTGATTAAAATGAACTCCCTTCCCAGTTTTATAAAAAGTGGGGCAGCCAATTGTTTTGGCACTTCTTAAGCACACATTCTTATTTTTTTTTATCTTATCACAAATTAATAAGGTTAGCAAATCAAGAAGTGGACATTATTACGTTGACCTGAATTGCTAATGTATCCACTTTTTAAATCACTGACCTTAGCAAGTTGCAATAAGATAAAAACTTGTGGAATGTGCACCATTTACATCTCTATATGTTTGATGTTCCTATAAAAGAAATGGTACCACTAACTCTCTTCCCATGCACTTGCTTCATCTCAGTCAAACTTCACAATAAGATCAAAAACTTGTGGAATGTGTGACATTTGCAACTCTATATGTTTGATGTTCCTATAAAAGAAATGGTACCACTAACTCTCTTCCCATGCACTTGCTTCATCTCACTCAAACTTCACAATTTCATGCTCATTCATTTCCAATCTCATTTTGTTGGATTCAACTGTCTCATTACTTGCATTTTGGAAGAAGTCCAAACAACAAATGATTCATTGGCCTACTTCATTTCACAATACCAGCTCCTACAAGAATTGGTAATAAATAGGTGTGTTGGGCTGTACAATGTTGTAATTTTTTGGTCTAATATTAAACAACTGATAATGAATCGATTAAAATCTATAACAATAAATTACCCTAAGATTAAGGTGTTCAAGGTTTTAGGAAATGGAAGAGCTTAAAATGACAGATTTAATGAGCCATGAATATATACAAATGATAATTGTATGGAATTCTTCAAGATTACACAACTTGATAATCACATTACATTGCAATGGCTTTTTAAAGCCTTATTTTCCCATGAACCAACTAACCTACGGGAATGCAACTTCCCAACAAACTATTAATTTATTATTTAATAACTATTATCTAACTATCCTAACAGTATTTATAAATTAACATTTATATGTTAATTTATTTATTATTATCTAATCTAATGATGTAATAAATCCAACATTCCCCCCTTATTACATTAATCTGAACAAAGTGTGGAACACTACAAGAGTTGATCACAACAACCCTTCTGGAGACTTTAATGAAGCACCTTCACCAATTCTCCTCACTCACCCAGTAAATGCCAAACTAACTCCATCAGTGGATCCCCTGACTATAAAACCTACAAAACATATGTACAACATGAGAGAACATAAAGTGTCTCCATCCTCCTTGCACAATGAAAGAACACCTTTTCTCCGAAAGTCCACATTTCTTCCAAGTGTGTCAATATCCCTCCTCTAGTGTTGCACATGAGAGAACAACTCTCCTCTAAGAGTCCACATCTCCTTCAAGTGTGCCAATATCCCTCCTCTAGTGTTGTGGAAACAATCCCTCCTCTGTTGTACAAAACAGCCTCAACCAGAAGTGAATACACCAATTGTACCCACAAAACTTCCACAAAATGCCAAGGCCCCCTTGCTCCATGAAGGGACACAGATATGAAGTGGTGCTTCTCATGCAATCAATCATCTCTAAGCAAGAAGCTAGCTCAAGATGATAAAATACCTCCTGCCTCCAACCTCCATTTTATTGCTTCTTCTACATCTTGTAGGTTTTTAATTGTTCCAATCACAATTCTCCATACATATTTTTCAATTAAAAGTAATTGTATCTTGATTTGCCATGTATGAAAATCATACCCTTTGAATTTAGCAATAGTAATTGATTTTTCCATTTTAATAATCTTATTACTACAAAACTTTCTTATTTCTTCAAATACAAAAGAATATCAACTACATGCAAATATTTAACATTCCCAACAATGTTAACTTCCTTTAATTCATTCACACGGATTGTATAAACTATAGAACCACTTCGAAAATGAGAAAATAGATAGATAATAAAAAACTGAACTTCACTGAGCCAAGTCAAACTGCTAGAATGATTTCCAGACTCTTACCTCTCCTTGCATTGAAACTTTTACACAGCTTTTTCAAGTTTAGTCATGTTTATGCTCTGACCCGCGTGAAATAAGCTGTTCTCCCAAGCACTATGGCATACATAGGAGATGTGAGGTGTATTAACCTCAAGGAATTTAATAAGAAATATTTACTTTCTGTTTGAATTGGCAACCTGTTTCCATATTCAATGCAGTCACCAGTTGTATTTGGCACAGCCAGCAAACAAAAATATATTGGAACACTTTTATTCCATTCTTCAATGCCTAATGAGTACTTCTACGCCTTTATTTCATCTTAGTGCCTCTAAATAGCTCCTCAAACTACAAATGCTTAGGCACAGAAATTAAAATAGCACCTCAATTTAACTTGGACTGGCACTTTGGAAATTTTATGACACAAAATTTTAGATCCCCTACCTCTATTTCTCCACATGCCTTCTTTGTACATTTCGCAGGCAGCATAAGTAATGGGAATCAAACAAAAATATCTAAATACCTTCTTATGACTACACCTTCCAATGGCCAGCAGATGTTTTTCTAACCTTTCAAATGTCTTCATCATGCCTGTATTTGAACATGGGATGGCTCCTTTTGCATACTAATCATTCTTCAATCTCCAATTTTTAAACCACAGGTACGAGAATAAAATTGCTTTGATACCATTTTAGAAAACGGAAGAGCTTAAAATTACAGATTTAATGCACCATGAATATATGCAAATGATAGTTGTATTGGATTCTTTAAGATTACACAACTTGATATTTCACATTACATTGCAATCGCTTTTTTTAGCCTTATTTTCCTGTGAAACAACTAACCTACAGGAATGCAACTTCCCAACTAACTATTAATTTATTATTTAATAACTATCATTTAACTATTGGATATCCTAACATTATTTATAAATTAACATTGATAGAGAATTTATTCCGGCCCATGAATAAGAATCTGGGTGACCTTCTGGAGGAATGGGTTAGTCCTTTCTATCACCCCCTTATCAAAGAGTTATGGAAGCAGATACCTCCTCACCTTTGCTAGAGCCTCTAGAAGGAATGAAACAACCAGATATTTAGAGATATGAAAAGGAATCCTGAGAAGGTCTGTTTGGCTTTCTACAAACTTCTTTTGGAGAATATTTATGTTTGCCATTGGAGGTATCCAAATACCCCCCCTCTCCCTTTGGAATCTAAAATAGCTACTCAATGGGGATTGTGTAATTCTTTCTATAGGGTTGACATGACAAAAAAGATGGAAAAATTTCACACCAAATCGATGCCCCCCCGTTTTTGGCTGGTGCAAACTGAACTTTGATGGTGCTGCAAGTGGTAATCCTGGCATGGCTAGTGGAGGTGGAATGTTAAGAGCCCCCTCAGGGGCTATTGTGGCAGGCTACGCTAGTGTTCTTGGTACCAACACAAATGATAGGGTGGAAAGTATGGCTCTCTTGTGGGGCCTTAGGATTGCCCTCGCCATTGAAATCAAGAATCTCTTCGTTGAGGGGGATTCTAACCTTATCGTTGAAGTAGTGAAAGGTACTGCTCAACCGGGCTAGGTGCTTGAGGATACTATCTTTGATATTCAAAATCTCCTTCTCGGTTTGGAAAACTTTGAGATTAAGCATATTTATCGTGAGGGCAACAGGGTTGCTAATGCTATGACCCGTCTGGGGATACATCAAAAGCCTCTTTGGTGCTGGCACAAGTTTTCTTGTCTCCCCGACGATGTTAAACAACTCCTTACTTTGGAGTGGAACTATGTTACCTATTCTAATGACAGCTAAACTTGTGTATGACTGGAATAGTAACCCCAGATCTTTGCTTATGATGGAGGTTTATAAGTTGAAGCGGGAAAATTCAAATTTTGTCTTGTTGGAGGCTAATTATGGGAAAATTGTCTCTTTTTTGCTGCATGATGATGTGGATGTTGACTCTACATAAGGTTATGGAGATTAGTTCCAAAAGGGTCCAAAAAATTGTGTGGTGGCTTAACCTACTGACATGGCTTCCTAATGGTTGGGTGGACCATATGGAGGTGGTAGAGACTTACTCCACTTATTATAATTATGGTAATTGTACTTTTTGGAGGCTGGATAAGACTTGCCCTATCATCTTCCGTCACACCCAAAAAGATTTGTGCTTAATTATGACTAATATAGCTGGTACGATTAAAACCCATATTAATGCTTATCAAAACGCTCCATTGCTGGCTTTCCGCCATTCTGCGGGGCTTGTGTATGCAGCTCGTGAAATGGTGGAATTGATCTCAAAGTCTTTTCAAATATGTGATATGACTTGTAGGTATATCCTAGCTGGCAGTACGCTCCAAAGGTGTTACACCTTGATTGTATAGTTACTATTATTGCATAGGGTAAAATGGATGTAATGAGAATTCTGAAGATGAATACAATATGAATGTTTTCACATTGATGATTGCCTCATTTAATGTTACTTCAATTGATGTTATCCTTGATGAAATATTGCATTTATGTGAATAGAAGGTTATTGAATTGTGATTATTCTAACTTTGGAGATGTTTATGTATACTGCATATGTTATGAACATTTGTCTGCCGTGGACATGTGTTAGTGGATGCAGGTATATGTTCCATTCCTCCAAGCGGAGGGGAAGTATCACTCGGGAGAAGATCTTGGTCAAGTAACCGGTAAAGTAAACTATCTAAGCATACACACACCACCTTAGATTGAGTGAACTAAGTCAGTTTGTGTGGGTTATAGGTAAGTCATCCATAGCTTGTATGTTTGCATTAGGAGTCTTGTTTACTTCTGCATACTTTTACAAGTGATGATTATCTATTTGAGGTTTGAGATCATTCTTGTGTTATTACGATCATATGGATAGGTGGGGTGTAGGTGGAAGTATGTTTAAATGTATGCACATGCGTGTCAGGAGGATCTAACGACACGTATATGCATATATATAAATATACCACACGTACACACCTATCAATATGATGGTAACGTAAATGGATGTAAGTGAATCGGATGTGGACATATATATATATATATATATATGTATATGCATATCAATACAAGCGTACGTTAGCAAATGGATATGCTCATACGGATGTATCGATATGCTATACCTACACATACATGTACATAGAGGTATATACAAGTATACATATATATATATATATATATATATATATATTATTACTATATTTCATTACGAATATATATATATATATATATATATATATATCTATTGATGTATGCTGACTGGCTCACAATATAAATATATATGTATATCACATGTACACACCTATCAATATGATGGTAACGTAAATGGATGTAAGTGAATCAGATGTAGACATATATATATATAGTATATACATGTATCCATATATGCATATCGATACAAGAATACGTTGGCAAATGGATATGCTCATACGGATGTATCGATATGGTATACCTACACATACATGTACATAGAGGTACATACAAGTATACATATATATATATGCACACATCCTGTATAATGTGGATATTATTACTATATTGCCTTACGAATATATATTTATTATATATATATATATATTTGAACTGTAGATTTTTGGGTAGGGCTTATAGGCTACTCTTGCACTCTTAGGATGTTTCACCTAAAAGGAGAGAGATAAACCCTACTCAAGAGATCTAGCTAGGTTCACTCAGATTATGCAATGTATGATGTTATCAAGGCTAAATGAGATGATCTAGATGCAACTAAGCTAAGTAATTGATTGATTATGAATGCAAAACCTAAGAAACAAGTGATGTTTGAAAACACATTGTGTAATGCAAGAACACTTGGAAATGAATGTAAAACTAAATAAAAATGAACCAAACTGAAAGTGTGGACCCAAAATGTGGATGAAGACTAGAAATGACATTTGAAATGCTGCTGATGTTGATTTTCAAGCTTGGTGGTACTCATTTTCCATTCTAGGCGAATTAGTCTGAGTTCTGCAAAACTGTGTTGGAACTTGTTTCTGACAAAAGGGTATCTAAAAATGCAAAAAACTCAAAATTGACCTGGAAGTGGGACTCATTCGCCACCCATGGTGAATGAGTCCACTTTTGAATTTCTGAATATTCAAAGATGGAATCCGGAGCTCTCGTCTGCACTTTAGACTTTTCCAGTGTCAGTGTCCGAAACTCTGATTTCCGAGCCTGAAAGTGAGTTTTTGTTGATATTTTGACTTGTTGAATGAAGAGAAGACTTGAACAACTTTACAACTTGATCTTCAATTATTTCCAAGCCTCTAAAATGCTTAAATCTGCATACACACAAGACAAGAGAGAGAAATGGTGAATATTAGGGCATGGGGGTTTGCCTTGGTCAAACCCCTTTTAGGTAATTAAACCAAAATGATGAAAGAATGTAATGAAACATGCAACAATGGAATTGATCACCTTGCCATGATGTTTGATCTTGAAAGTCTGCAACAAAACATAAAGGATCTGCCCTTGAATGTCTGAAAATTGCTATCTTGGTGACCTGAAGTGATGAAACCCTAAGTTGCTCGACTTGAGATGGAAGATTGGTGGATGAATGAATGATAAGAGATGTGAATTAGGGTTAAAAGACTTATATTTATAGGCATTTCACCTATTTTACCCATTAATACCTCATCACAGGCCGACATGAAGAAATAATAAACTTAAATTTCACTTTTTTCCCGCTCAAAGGTCAAAATTGGGCCAAATGGGACTCATTCGCCACCCATGGCGAATGGGTCCCACCTGGATGGGACTGATTCACCATGCATAGCGAATGGGTGCCACAGGGGCCATTTTGATAGCTAAGATGTAAGGAGATAAGGAAATAAAGTTTAAATTGCAACTTTGTCGGGTATTTGATCAATTTAAGCCTCAGGATGCACAATATGGGTTAATAGGGGCCTATTACTGATGATGTAAAGAGTAATTAGGGCTTGGGACACAAAATTCAATGTGAAAGTGTGATTAAATACACTTTACAACACTAAAATGAGGTCCGCATAGCCTAGAAAGGTACAAGAACCAATGTGAATGTGTGAGACACATTACAACACTAGTTTAACATTAAGTTTATTTTACAAGCCTTCTAGATTGATGTAATAATGCATTTAAATACATTTTATAATGTTGAATTAGGGAGAAATAGGTTCATTAAGTCTAGAAAAGCGTGAAATTCCTTTACAACACCTTTACAAGACATTGTTAAAAGCATGTTATTCAATTTGCAAGGGTCCAAGACCTAGTGTGGATGCATAAAATGCCTCACAACACCTAAATCAAGGCCTCATTAAGTCCAATTATCATGAATTATTCCCATGTCGAGCAAGAGGTCCCTTTTTTCTACGGCACAATATTAAATGTTTTATATATATATATTTAGGTTATATATTAATATACATATATATATATATATATATATATATATATATATATATATATATATTACATGGAAATCGAATTATTTCTAATTGTATAAAGGAGTTGATTTAATGTAGACCACCTTTCACGTATTTAAAATTTGGCTTTAACATGCCGATTTTGATGAAGCTCGACTTTGGAACATTCACGACTCTGTGAATGATCACACATTTCCAGCTATGGAATGCACAAAGATAAATCAATGAAATACGCCTTAAATTTTGTGGCTTTGACCAAGTCGATATCTGAAATAATGAAGCTTGACTAAATCCGACGCAGTTAATGTTTTCAGTCGACTCAACCCAAGAAGAAGCCGATTTAGGTTATGTGTCGATTCTTCACCATTGACAAATTCCTTTCACCTGGAAATTGTGCCATTAAACCTGTTTGGTGCCACCTTTTTTTATTAGATTCTTGTAGATGGCAAATTTTGAGAGAAATAGGAATTTCCCATGTGCATTTGAAATAGTCTTTCTAAATGCTAGCAATTGAGAAGTCGATTCATCATGCTTTTTGCTAAGTACAGGCTTGAGTTGCCGCCACCTCCAAGATGAATAGTTCAAAATGGGAGTGGTGTCGATTCTCATGCTATGACTGTAGGAAGTTTTGAGGCTGGCTACTCTATAAATAGCTGCCCAACTCTTTTGCAACACACTATCTTTTGTATGATCTCTTTCATCATTTTTGAATTACCTTGTGCATTATCTTGTATTTCATTCTTACCATTTTGGGAGTGAACATTATTTGCCACCATCATTCATTTTTGTGTGGTCATTACTACCATTGAGAGAGGTGTATCATACCAAAGGAATACGCCCTTTGCTGGTTATTACATCTAAATTTTACCAATTTATAATATTTGATTTTGAGTAAGAAAAGAGTGGGCTTTGTGAGGAAGAATTGTCTATTTTTGAGAGGAGAGTGCTTTCAACAAGAGAGGGATTGTGGATTGATTTGTGAAGCAAAATTGAGCTATAGAAGAAGGCTGCAAAAAGCGAATATAGGCATGGGATATTCTTCTACTTATTATTTGCAAGAATTATTATGCTGCATGAAATGTATTTTCTATCTGTGCATAAGAAGTATGTTTGTCTTTTGAGAAAGGGAAAATGATGTATTCTAGCTATGTTATACAATGTTTGTAAGATCTTCATAATAGGAGAATGTTGTTTGTATTAGATATCATTTATTAGGCTCGATTGAATGCAAGAGTCACTTGAGGTACACCCAACTAAGTTATTAAGTTAACTAGGAAAGCTTGTGTTACTCCTATGATAGATAATCCAATATGGGAGGGAGTTTGGCCATTTTCTCCTCCAACCAGCATCTGGAGAGAGAGCTTCAGCAGAAGACTAATCTATTGAGAGAGGAGAAAATGAAGGTGATCGCTAGGGAGGCGGCACTGCTTGATCAAGATAGGAGGATAAAGGCTCTCAAAGAAGAAATGGCCAAGCAGTTGGAAGGAAAGGATAAAGAGTTAGAAAAGGTCAACAAGCATTTGAAGGAGGCAACACATTTGGTGAAGACAACACGGGAAAAGGAGTTGAAGGCCACTCGCCATCTGCAACAGTGAACCGAGGTGTATCGGTTGAGGCAACTTACCACTCGAGCAGCCACCCCTACTTCATCGATTCCCCCACCGCCAGGGATGTCTTCTCAACCCTCCTCCCACTAAATAACTTGTAGTGTCTCCCAACTTTTGTAGTATTCATCTGAGAAGATTACTTTTTTCTAGGGGGGATGATGTAGTTAGCATAATTAGTCAAAAGTAAATAAAAAGCAATAGATTAAATAAATGAATAATACATGTTTGTTTCGGGAATTAGTCCTCGATAGTGATTAGTTGATTGGGTAGTTGCCAACGGTTGGTGTCCTCAACCAACACCGGCTAACTATTTATAGCTCCAAATCAAATGTAATCGGGGACAAGCACAGATGCTATACATTGTAATGATTTCTGCTATATGAATATAATACTAAACATTGTTCTGTGCAATTGCTATGTGATTATTTTATTCTATCAATGTTATTATGTACTTCCATTTACTCTGTATTGCATTTACCACATAGTGAGTAAACATATGATAGTCAAGAAATTGATTTCCATAATTGTAGAAACTAATAGCTGAAGAAACTCTATTTGGGAATGATGTAATTTAGTTGAAGACTAATGGCATTCCCAAAGGCTTAGTAGCTCTAGAAAGAATAATTGATGAAGCAGATAGAAGCTGAGTTAAGCCTTGTATAATGAAAGAAAATGATTCGGAAGAGATTAATAGAGGCACATAGTCATCCTCTAAATGTGTGTATATTGGAAAAAGAATGAATCCCAAAACCAAAACACTATAACTTGATTCCACTACCAAGAAAGTACAATAGTGAAATATGCCCCTTCATTTTTTTTTTCCAAAATTTCACAACACAAGCCAGCACTACACCAATGATTAGCATTAGCTTCCAAAAGATAATCAAACTAAATGTAATCTATGCCAAGAATGTTCACCAAGATCCTTTAGAAGGCAAGGTGATAGCATATGGCGATGGAAACTAAGCAACAATTGAAATTGAATTACAAATTGAAATGCAAGTAGGTGGTGATCCAACCATAAAGAATTTCCACACTACCACTTATTCAGTGGGGAGAAAATATTACAATACAAAACAATTCATCCGCTTAGTGGGCATCCACTCAATAGTGGGGATTCGCCACTTAAACAGTGGGTGAAAGATGAAGATACCATATTAATTTTCTTCTCACTAGCAGTAAACCATCTAGGGGTTATAGTGTTTGCATAAAAAATCACAAGTAAATGCAGAAATATTAATGATTGGAATAGTACTACTAATTCACAGCCTTACAATGCAATTTATCTACAATTTACAAGTGTTACAATAACATAATCAATGCAAATACTTGAAGGATGATTCTTCCAACTTCTAATCTTCTCAATTACAAAATTACAAGCCAAAATCTGAACTATTAGAAATATGATATCAAAACCAGCAAACTGAAATGTCTACCCAACAAACTGTAACACACTAAAATGCTCACAACACCCTCAAAATACGTCCAAATGACCTTAAATGAATTGCAAATACTCCCTAGAAGGATGACGCCCAATTTCCAACACTTAAACTGCATCAAGAGCTCACCAAATAATTAAGCATGAATTCCAAGGCAGCCCCAGGCAAGGTACGACCTCCTTAGAGGGGCGAACTTCAAGATAAAATCAGAGACTTCAAATTAAAATCTGAAATTGCATGGAAAGGGTCGCCTATAGCATAGGAAAGTAATGAGCAAACACACACAACCAAAATAAAATCACACAAGGAGCTGCAAACCAAAACGTCCTTCAAACATGACTGAACAACTCAAAACTGAAAATACCTCCAAAATTCATCAACCATGAAGCTCAATCTGCTAATTTGGATGAGAAGCAGCCACAAACCCAACTAGGTGTTATCTTTCAAACACAAAATTCGACAAATGCTAGGAGGTAAGCATTCCTCGAAGCCAAATACATGAAGTCATTTTGACAACATAACATTAGCATAAACAATGGATGCCAATTGCTGGGTAAAGTCTCTCTTTTAAAGAACTTGAGGTGACTGTTTTTCCACCTTTCTCTCCAAGGGACGCCCAAGGAATTTGAAACATTTAATTTTTTAAACATAAATATTCCCTCCTCAACTTTGGCGTCCAAACTCCAAGGTACATTAAAAACATAATAAAATATTTAATTATTTCCTTCATGAGGCGTCCTCCCTTTATGAAATATTCCCCTTACTTTTTTCCCCAAAATTCAGTACACAAACAAGCAACAAGTCACTGATTAGCGTTAGCTCCAAAAACAAATCAGCATGGAAGTAACTCTAATCAAGAATGTTCACCAAGATCCCAATGTGGGCGAGGTGATAGCATATGGTCAGAGGATCATTAGGAGTAAACTAAACTAAAATTATAATTCATCTGCTGATGTAGGCATCTACAAGCAGTGGGGATACTCCACTTATTCAGTGGGTGAGATTATTACATTATTAAAGGCTGCAAGCCAACCATTTAAATCCTCACTTCCACTTATTAACGTGGGGGAATACAGTCCACACAACCACTTATTTAGTGGGGGGAAACTTACAATTAAAGAATGATGATTATTTAAACTCAACCACTCAATCGTGGGAGTATGAAATTTAAACTAATTGCAGCAAATAAAATAAATAGCTACTAGTACTACTAATCAGCTTTACAATGAATTAAACAGCTGCAAATAAGAAAGATACGCTTCCAAATCAATCAATAGTTAGAGTAACACTTCCTCTAACTCTTACAATACAATAATGATATAGAAATGAAGCTCAAACCAGCATTATATCAAAAACTAACAAGTCTGATTAGAAACAGAGAATACAAAAAATCAGACCAGCAAGTAAGAAAATCACCATAATAGACGTAACTCCTTCAATACAGCTCTAGAAAGCTTCAAACAACAGTTAAATGAAGCCTCCAAACATGGCGTCCAACCTCCAACCAGCAAACTGTGCCAAAAGAGCAATAGACTTGGCACAAATCCCAATGCAATCTACAGTGAAAGGTACGGCCCCCAAAGAAATCGACCTCACTTATAAAATCAAATACTTAGTATAAAAATCTGATTCCTTGCACAAATGGGCGCCCTCCACAGAGAAACAGCTTGAGCTAATACCTAGAATGAAATAAAACTTCAAAGGCGAAGCTATCAACAGAAGTTCACTTTAGCCATTGTCATCAGCAGTACAAATAAAATATAAACCAGCAATCTGCCTGTAATTGAAATCTGAAATTAAGCACAATCCACACTCCTGAATAAAGCATGGTCTTTAGAAAAATTTCTAGGAAGCCATAGTTTTAGGGCTGAAAAAAGAAGTGTTTGCTAAGCTACCCCCCAGCCAGGTTCTGGATTCAGTCCAACAACATAACTTTGCTTTCCAAAACATCACATAATCAGCTCTTCACAAAACAACAATATATAAGTTTCACTTGGCAAATGAAACACTTCAACTTCCAAAAGGGACGCCACCTTTAAGCATTCACTTTTTGAAATAATAAAACATTACTCATCCTCCTTTAAGCATCCAACTTCACTTTGCAATAATAAAGCATTTATTTAAATCATTAAATGCTCAACATGACCCCTTAATGTCCCATCTTTAAAACAACATGAAGTTATTAAGCCTAGGCGTGGGGTACAACTGAAAAACATGAAAATTGACTAAGTATCTGTAATGTCCCCTCCTCAAATGTGATCGTTCAGTTGACCGTTGGCCTATTCCGGAGACCTATAGGCTACTCGGATGGTGAAATTAGGATTTCCTAATTTCGAGGAGGTTGTTGCTTGAAGTTTGGAAATCGAATTGCGGTTTCTTTCTGGGTTTCCAGAGAGCTTCGCAGTGGTATTTTCAGTTTGGCGATTCGAGCAACTTCATGAATTTACTATTTTTAGTAAATTCTATTTTTGGTCGTGGACAGGTTGGGTTCAATTCAGTTGGTCTTCTTCTCCAGATGGTTCAGTTGGCAATATTGTTTTTGGCCCTTGGGTGCATTTTTTATGGAGAGATAAGTATTTTCACATTATAATATTATAATTTAATATTATAACGCCCCCTTGCCTAGCATTATAACTTTATGTTGTTCTTAAAAAGGGGACTTGATGGGTAAGCTTTTCATTGAAAAGATAAATTATATTTTGAGGCCAAATTATGGGTTAAGTAAAAAGGGACGCCTACTTGAGGAAAGGTTGATTTTTAAAAAGGTGAAATATTTTACTAAGGGAAAAAGGACGCCACCTTTTGGAGGGAAGATGTGTTGAATTCAAATTTAGGGTTTGGGCGCCCTTCTTGAAGGTTCTAGAAGGCTCTTCTCATATCTATTTATTCTGGCCTCAGCTCTTCATTTGGGATCTTCTGTCTGCTGGAATGTATTCAGGCAAGCTTTGAGGAAAGCATACCTCCTAGCATTTGGCTCATCTTCTTGCTTGGAAGATAGCAACAAGTTGAGAATTAGATTGTAGTTGGGTTGTTTAGCATTGTAGTTGAGTTTCATTGCATTTGGTAGTTGTTGTTCAAGTATTTTGTCATATTTCAGAGTTGCTGATGTTGCATAGCTGTAGGTAGTTTTAATTCATATCTCAAAAAATAAAAAGAATATTGTTCTGGGTGTTTGCTATGTCCATTCCTCTACTTGGGGCGACCCTTATTGCAAACTTGTGGATTTTTATTTGAAGATTCTGATTTTTACTAGGAAAATCACCCCTTTAAGAGGGCCGTACCATTTTGAAGATGTCTTGGGATTTGTGCAAAATTAATGGAGGCTGTTTGGTGAGGTTTTAGGTTTTCATTTTGGGCGCCTTCATCCTTAGAGCAATCTGCACTTGATTTCATGTCATTAGGGTGAGTTTTGAGCAAGATATAAGCATTTGAGTGAGTGTTTGGTTGCAGATTTCTCCATTTTATGTTGCAGGTTTGATATATCAGAATTGAGAAAGTTGTCCCTTTGGCTGGGATTGAGCATTGGAAGTTACATTTGGTTTTGGGAAGATATACTATACAGTTGCAGCAGTGAAGAACTTGAAAACTCTAGATTTAATTGAACATTCTGACATATTGTAAGCTGTTAGTAGTACTATCAGCCATTCTTCTCTTACCTCTCATTTACTCTATTGTATTTCCCACTAAATAAGTGGAAGAGGCTGGCTTGCTGCCTATTTGCTTTCAGTTAGTAGTTTAGGGACCCTCTGACCATATGCTCGCCATCACTCGGCGCCATTCTTGGTTAGGGTTACTTCAGTTCATCATGCATTGATCCTTTGACCATATGCTCGTCTGCACAGGCCCATTCTTGGTTAGAGTTCCCTTCCAGTTTGCATTTGCATTAGATCCTCTGACCAATGCTCACACCTTGCCCACATCGAGATCTTGGTGTACATTCTGGTTAGAGTTACCTTCCGCATCGTTTTGGTTTAGAGCTAACCTTAATCGGTGCGTGTTCATTGTAATTGCTTTGAGAAAAACAAAAAAAAAAAAATTGGTCCGATTCTTTACAGTATAAAACTCAGTCCATGGAGATAACCAAAGCCAATGCCAATACTAAAACTAATGGTTTAACAAGATGACTTGAGTTGAACTACTGATGATGCCACTACCAAAATTGGACTTACTAAAAATAGCCAACTTGCTATAAATAGTAAATCACATCAAAACCAACAGAAAGCCAAATTGAACACTGAACTGCAAAGGATTGAACTGCTACTAGACAAATATTGCTAAAAGATAGACTTGCTAAAAATAGCAAACTACTATAAATAGTAAGTCTGCACAACATCCTCTGAAAGCCAACTAAGCAGTATCACAACTTACTATAAATAGTAAGCATTTCCAAATATCATTTGAGCACAAACCGGGCAGCCAACATGACTTACTATAAATAGTAAGTGCCCAGAAAGGATGTCGAATTCAGATGCATGTCACACGACCCCGGAGGTATCTGAAAACCCAAAAAAACGCAAAAACCTTTCCTGCATGCAAGGTATCTGCCAAAATTGCATTTCATTATCTTAACATGCATGTTACCTCATCCTAAAGCTCTCGAAAAACCTAGAAAGCTCCACTAGATATGCGTAAGAAAAACACACATGCAAGCCTTCAAAATTGCATCTGAAAGTGGAAACCCTAATTTCCAAATTTGCTTAGCCTATGAGTTTCCAAAAATAGGCTAAATCCTCAAGAAGAGCGTAGGGCTAAAATGGGGACATTACACTTTATAACCACCTTTTAAAACAACTTCAAGTTATATTATTAGGCCAAGGGGTGAATTTAAGAATATAACATTAAAAACTTGAAATCACTTATTGCTCCAATTTTTTCACCTCAAAAGCCAAATTCAAAATTACTCAACAGCTCCACTTGAAATGGAAAACTCACTGTGATGCTGTCAACTGGATCACTGCCAAAATTAGAACTTATTAAAAATAGTAAATTATGAGAAATGCCAAAAAACCTCCAAACAAAGGAAACCCTAATTTCACCTCAACGAGCCTACGGGCCTCCGAAATAGGCTGATGAGCCACTTAATTGGTAACTGTTGAGAAGGGGGCATTACAAATAGGGTATTTGGATAGTCTTAAGATGATTTGAAAGCATATAAAGAATATTTATTTCAACATGAAATACCCCTCAAATCTACTAAATCATTCAGGAAAGGCAAAAACCCATAAATCCTATATTAGCTCCAAAGATGCAACAACAGTTGATCAAGCTTAGAGGAGGAATAATCAAGCCCATCAGACATTCTACTCAAGTGTCAAATTTAGTTCTTGTTAGGATGAAAATTAGAGATATTAGATGGTATGTGAAACTTTAGAAACTTAAATATCTCTTCTCTAAAAGATAATTGTCCATTGCCAAACATGGAGGCCTTGTTCTAAAGGATATTTGGATGTGAATTGTTATCCATGATGGATGGCTATTCTAGTTACAATCAAGTCAAAGTCAAGGATTCAAAACAATACAATTCAACATTTACAAATCCTTGGGGTACATATGTGTATGTTAGAATGTCATTCAAACTAACAAATACAAGAGCAACATTTCAAAGTGTAATGGATGTAGCCTTTACAAATTTAATAAATTATATCCTATTTGTGTATCAGGATGATTTAACAACTTATTTAAAGAAAGAAGATGAGTACTATGGCCCTTTGGAGGAGATTTTTGAAAGGTGTCTAGAGTATGGTGTATCCTTGAATCCCAAGAAATGCACATTTGGGGTTACAAAAGGGAAACTACTTGGGCATATAGTATCAAAGGACAAGACTAGGATTGATCTAAAAAGAGTTGTTGCTATTGACAAAATTCCTCTACCTAAAACAATCAAAGGTATTCAGTCTTTCTTTGGGAAGATTAATTTTGCAAGAGGATTTATTACTAATTTTGTTGAGAAAACCAAAACTATATCCAAGATGTTGAAGAAAGGACAAAGCATAAAATGGGAAGGTGAAGGAACAAAACATTTCAAGAAATTGAAGAAGCAGTCAGGTAATCTCCAATATCGGCTTCACCTAATTTTTCCAAATCTTTTCAGTTGTTTTCTTTTGCTTCATATCATACAATTGTAGCTATGTTATTGCAAAAGAATTAGGATAGATATGATTCACCTATTTCATTTTTCAACAAGTCTCTTCAACATGCTGAATTAAAATATGATATTAGGGGGAAACAAGCTTATACTCTAGTGAAGGTTGTGAATAATTTTGGACCATACTAGGTAGGTGCTAAAATTATTGCCTATGGACCACATGTAGATGTTAAGGACATTTTTACACAACAAGAAGTATTAGGTAGAAGCTACAGATGGATTAATAGAATCCAGGAATTTAATATTGAAGCGCAAATCACAAAGTTGGTAAAAAGACAAGGATTGTTTAAGTTAATAGAAGAATCAAACATAGAAGCTGCAAAAATAAATTAAGTACAGGTAGAGGTTGGTGAAAAGAGGTACACTCTAGAAAACTCTCTTTGGTATAAAGATATTGTTCTTTACTTTATTTATATGAATTTTCTTGCTGAGATGAATGAAAACCAAAAGAAAAAGACATTAAAGTTACATGCTTTAAGGTATGTAATAGTTGATGGGAATCTGATGTGGAGTAATGATGGAGTGCTTCTGAGATGCCTAAAAGAAGAGGCAGCTGATAGAGTGTTATCAAAGATGCATAATGGTGTATGTGGTTTCATCTCATAGAAAAACTATAGCCCATAGAATTCTTAGAGCTGGATATTGGTGGCCAACTCTATTTGCTGATGTACTCAAATTGATGAGAAATGTGATGCATGTTATAGGTTCTTAGGTAAGTTAAAGGGATCAGGTGCATTTCCTTTAAGATTATAATGTGTAATGTCCCCTTTTTCTAGCTCACATTGTATGATGTTGTCGTTAGCCTATTTCTCCTTGGTTCCGTAGGTTAACCAGGGATTTTTTACGGAATCTTGAGGATTTTTGGCCTAGTCAGTTTTCATTGCAAGTCAATCCGGGGTGTCTGGATGTCATGTCCCCGAAAATTATAACAGTAAGATATGGAAATACAAATAAATAAATAAACAAATAAAATACATAACATTAACTATTTAATTATAATTATCAAAGATAATATTATAATTATAAATATTAAGTATAATATTGAAATATATTATAATCTTTATCATCATTATTAATGTTATTGTCAAAATAAAATAATAGATACAATCCCAAAATCCCATTATAAAATAATAATAATACCAAATATATTTTAAGAAACAATATAAAAAATATATAAATATAAATACTAAACATTATTATAATTATAACATAATAAAATACACAAATATAAACTATAGAATAAACAATAGTAAACAACATATGTAATTAAATCTGATTTTAAAATAATAAGAATCGAATCCTAAACTACCATCATCTAAGCTAACAAAAAGCATCGATCCTCCTTAAGCAGCCAATAGGCTGTAAACTTTAAAGTATGCAATGGTTGGCATTAAAAGGTCAACGGTCATGCAAAGAAAGATGAAAGGGCCACGTCCCTTCCTCAATAGAGGTGACTGTTGGGCAGATCAAGCAATATAAAAGAAGACACAAGTCACTAAAACAGATCGTCACTTCATAAGCTAATTGGGAGAAAAAGTAAGTTATCGACAATCGCTGGCAAAAGGGGGAAATGACGTCTATAGCAGCAATAGAAGATAATCTCTGAGCATATAAAGAGATCAGAGTAAATCTAAAGAATGCGGACATACATATTTGTATAGCGTCGAACTATTAACAAGAAGGTAATGTCTTCTAATATAAATCGAATGGAAGAATAAAAAGGAATATATGCTAGTACCACCGTGGCTGAAGAAAGGAAGGAATAGAATAAATTAAAATAAAGGGGCACGACTTTGATAGGTCATTACTTATATATAGAAATAGATCAGTTTTAGATGAGTACAGAGATACTTATATATTTCTGAATAGAGAGAAGAATAAGTGGGGTGGAAAGATTAAAGGGAATAAGTTAATATATATGATCAGATATATGTAAAGTAATATATGATAATATATTTGATCAAATATGTGTAAAGTAATATATGATCAATGATATATAAAGTGGTACATAATAGATATATATATAGTAACCTATATGATATATGAAGTAATTTATATGGAGTAAATATATGAATATATATATAATCAATGGTTTATATATGATAGATGATAAAGTATATAAGTGTGAGGATGATATGGATATATATAGATGTATAAAATATATATAATGATATATTGATGTATGAGCTATTCTATATTGATGTAAGATTAATGTTATCTTGCATTCATATATACTTCCCACAGAGAATAAAGATTCATAATCCATATGAGGAACAAATTATTACATATATTTATAAAACATTTAATATGCTGAGATGTAAGCCTGCATACCTTATACTAATCAATCATAAAGATTTATAATTTGCATCCTTAGGCCAAATAGCGGGCAAAGTCTAAAGAGAACCTTATAGAAGTCTACTCGTTAAGCAATTTTGTGTCATGAAATAGTCACTTAGGTAAAAATCGGGATGCCTCCTAGAAGGGGTCATTACACTGGAGGCAGTTTTGGCATACTTACTATTTTTAGTAAGTCATTAATGTTGTGAATAGTAATTCATCAGATGGGCCTGGGCTCTCCAGTGACAGTGCCTTTTCAATGGAAGATTGGTTATTATCGTCAGATGATTTTAGTTCCATTGGTTTAATTCGTCTCTGCATTAATAAAGTTTGAATTATAAAGTTAAAGCCAATCATTTGACTTTATTAATGTGAGCCTAAAATTAAGTGGGAAAATGAATAGTAAAAGGGGCCCCTTATTTTAAAATACATGAGACATCAAAAAGGAAAAAAGGAAGTTTATGTTTTATCCAACATTGGTCAAAAGTGTGAATGAGCTCTTATGAGAAGCTTATAAAAAGGTGTTGCAAGGGCTCATTTTGAACATGCTTGGTTTATGCTTGATTATTAGATTCTCTTAGAGAATTCTAGAAAGCTTTGGCTTTCAGTAGATTTGGGGACGGAAACCCTCGAGCTTGGAGGCAGTGGACAAAAACCCATTGTCTATTGGAGATATTACTCAGGTGTCTCACTTTGTGCTTCAAATTCATATTGCTGGTTATCCAATCTGACTATAAGTTTTGTGGCTACGATTGGATATTTCTGTTGTTATTCTACTGAAGATTTGAAGGCAATATTCATATGTAACTTCAGATCTTGTTCAAAACTGTTATTATATGATTTACATTGAAATTTGTTTGCAAGTTATTGGGTAAATTGTAAAATCTGTTGCATGCAAATTGTATGTTAAAACTTTCTGTGGAGAAAATTGGGAAAATGGGTTTGAGTTAGATCGAGTTTGGCTCATTACATATTGTAGAGGCTCCATTTCAACAATGGGGAATAGATTTTATTGGGGAGATCACTAAAACATCTAGTGTAGGATATAGATGGATTCTAGTAGCAACAAATTATTTTACTGAGTGGGTTGAGGCTATTCAAATTAGAAGAGCTACTACTAAGGTGGTAATTGATTTTATATTGGATAAGATTGTGATTAGATTAGGTGTTTCTAATAAGTTTATAGCAAACAATACAATGTGTTTCAACTCTAGTGACTTCAATAAAGTTTGTTTTGACTAGAATTGTGATATCTCATTCAGCCCCATATCATCTACAAGGGAATGGACAGGATGAATCAAGCAATAAAAGTTTGATGAAGGTTATTAAAAGAATGCTTGGTCAGAATTAAAAAGCATGAGATTCTAAGCTTAGGCTTGCAGTATAGGCAAATAGAATTACTCCCAATAAGTCTAGGTAAATCACCTTTTGATTTAATATATGGAGTTAAAGATGTTTTTCCCATAAAAAAATTACAACTTGTTTATAAGTTCATATAGGAGATAGCTAAAGAAACAAATGCTGCAATGACATGTAGAGTTCATCCGCTGATTGAATTTGACGAAAGTAGCAAGAATGCTCAAAAAACTAATTTGAAGGCACAATAATAAATAAGATATTTGTTTGATAAGAGTGAAGCCTAACGAAATTTGGAACTATAGACATGGTGCTAGTTTTGAAGCCAGGTCAGAGGATAAAGGGAAATGTGGGAAATTTGATTCCATGTGGTTGGGCCCCATGGTCATTGAAAATTCTTATGGTGAGTATTCTTATTTGATTAAGAATCTTAGTGAAAAAATTCAGGAATTGTCAATGCATGGACAATTCCTGAAGTACTATTTCTCATGAGCTTTGGCTCATCTTTTCCATGCACTAGCGTTCTGTTCTTGTGTACTATTGTGCAACCATATTCATCTATTATCCATGGTGAAGTGTTATTTTCTGTTTCCCTCTATGTGTGTGGTTTGCATCTCAAAGTTCTTTGAATTCTCACCATCTCCCACTAGAACATGTGTCCTAAAAAAAGAGCTATTGTTGAAGACTATGTCCAATTTTCTATTTTATGTTCATGGTTAATTTTTCAACCCAATCTATGAAAATATCATGCCAATTTGTATCCCCTTTGGTGTCATAACTTTCCTAAACCAAGTCAATAGCAAAAAGTTTGTCTAAGTATCAAAAATGGCCAATATCAATATTTTCGAGCTTGTAAAGTGTCACAATTGCATAAAATGCCTGCTAAAACAAAATCTGGTAAAGTCAAATTTTGTTTACATCTAAAAATAGCAACCTGCAACTTTTAGAAAGTGTTGTCAAATGAGCATGTATGGATCTAAAAATTTACCCTAAGCTCCTAAATTGCAAAGTCATCCAGTGGTGAAAAAAACCTACAAATAGTGACATATTAAAGTTTCAAAATCCAAAAATCCAAAAAAAAAAGTATTAAATTTGGATTTTGAAGCTTAAAACAAATAAATTTTGCCCTGAAAGTTGCCAAAAATTGTGTAGCGTTTTCTAAGGGTGTAGAGCTTTTGTAATGTCCCCATTTTGGCCATACACTCTTCTTTTGGATTTAGCCTATTTCCGGAAATCCTTAGGCTAAGCTGAAGTATAAAACTAGGGTTTCCTCTTTCAGATACTGCTCAGTTGGCGTTCAGAGGATGTTGTGCAAACTTACTATTTATAGCAGTTTGCTATTTTTTAGCAAGTCTATCTTTTGGCAGTATCTACCTAGCAACAATTCAATCCTTTGCAGTTCAGTGTTCAGTTTGGCTTTCTGATGGTTTTGAAGTTAACTTACTATTTTTGGCATTTACTATTTTTAGTAAGTTCATTTTTGGCATAAGCATCATCATCAACTTGGTTCAGTTTGGCATTTGTCAATTTGCTATTTTTAGCAATTCATCAGTTGCAGCTTGGGCATTGTATTTGGTTATCTCCTTGGACTGAGTTTCAGACTTAGTCAATTTTCATGTCTTGAAGTTGTACCCCACGCCTAGGCTTGATGACTTCAAGTTGTTTTAAAGAAGGGGACATAAAGGGGTCAAGTGAGCATTTAATTATTTAATAAATGCTTTATTGTTGCAATATGAAATTGATGCCTAAAAGGGAAGTTGAATGATATTTTATTATTTCAAAAAGTAAAAGGCAAAAAGGTGGCGTCCCTTTTGGAAGTTGAAGTGATTCAACTTCTTGGAATTTGAAGAGTTCTTGTTGCTGCATTTGCCAACTAAAGCTTATATATTGCTGCTGTTTGAAGAGCTGATTATCCAATATTTTTATGTTAATGATATGCTGTCGAAATGACAACTTGTTTAATACTTCGAGGGATGCTTACCTCCTAGTTCCAATCCAATTTCGTGTTTGAAATACAACACCTAGTTGGTCATTTGCTGCTTCTCAAATCAGACTAGCAGATTGAGCTCAATAGTTGAAGATTTTGATGAAATTTCCAGTTTTGAAGTTGCTGATACAGTCATAGCTGAAGGTGGTTTTTGCATACAGCTTTTGGTATGAATTTATTTTGGTTATGGGTATTTGATCATTGCATTTCTATGATAATGGCGACCATATTTGGAGGTTTTCAGATTTTAATTCCAAGTTTCTGATTTTTCCAAGAGAAATCGCCCCTCTACAGGGCCGTACCATCTCATGAGTGCTTTGGGATTCGTGCAAGAATAATATCTTGAGTTTTGATGCAGTTTTGTAGTTTGAGTTTGGGCGCCATCCTCCTAGAAGGTCTTTGCAAAACATTCCAGCTTATTCGGAGGTATTTAGGAGTTGTGATCATTTTTATGAGTTTGTTGTTTGCTGATAGACATTTCCAGATTGCAGATTTTTATATCAGACTTGTTAGTTTTTGATATAATGCTGGTTTGAGCTTCATTTTTATATCATTATTGTATTGTAAGAGTTAGAGGAAGTGTTACTCTAACCATTGATGGATTTGGAAGCATATCTTTCTTATTTGCAGCTGTTTAATTCATTGTAAAGCTGATTAGTAGTACTAACAGCTATTTATTTTATTTGCTGCAATTAGTTTAAATTTCATACTCCCACGATTGAGTGGTTGAGTTTAAATAATCATCTTTCTTTAATTGTAAGTTTCCCCCCACTAAATAAGTGGTTGTGTGGACTGTATTCCCCCCACGTTAATAAGTGGAAGTGAGGATTTAAATGGCTGGCTTGCCGCCTTTAATAATGTAATAATCTTACCCACTGAATAAGTGGAGTATCCCCACTGCTTGTGGATGCCTGCATCAGCAGATGAATTGTAATTTCAGTTCAGTTTATTCCTAATGATCCTCTGACCATATGCTATCACCTCGCCCACATTGGGATCTTGGTGAACATTCTTGGTTAGAGTTACTTTCCATGCTGATTTGCATTTGGAGCTAACGCTAATCAGTGATTGGTTGCTGATTTGTGTGTTAAATTTTGGGAAAAAATTAAGGGGAATATTTCAGCTTTCTAATATCTTCAGTTTAAAAAAAAGGGAGGTCAATCGAGTATCCAGACCAAAAGTTATGCCTTCCAAAAGTTGTGCATATTTTTCAAAAGAATACGTGAAGATAGAAATAGATGCCAAAGTTGCAAATCCAAAATCGTGGCTATTTTTGCAGATTCTAAAAGCATTTTGAAAAGGAGAATATTGACTAGACATACCATAGAGGAAAAATCAACAATATTTTTTATTTTTTTATTTGTAATAATTCTCAAATTTCCACACCAAATTCAAGGTAATGTATAAAATGTAAATTAATTTTCATTTAAAAGGGTTAGGATTTTGAAGAAAGAAAATTGTAAAGAGAAGCTCTATTGAAAATTGTAATTTTCTTCCTAAAAGATAATAAAGCCTAAATTTCTGTTCTAGAATGTATGTTGTATCAAACTTGCTTGGTAATAATAATATGAATACACATTAATAAATCTGATTGTTGCCTACACTAAATTGCGTGTTCTTTGAGAGAGGTAGATTTTTAAGGAAAGCAAAAATTCTGTACTTGCACATTTGTTGTAGGAGTTGCTGGTTTGATTAGTTCATCTTCAAGGAAGGTAATAATTCTATTAGACAATGAGTAGGGTGTGCAATGTTCATTCAGGTTTAGTATGTAGAAACTCATTCAACAAGTCAATAACGAGGTCTTTATATTATTGTAAGGCAATAATAAATTATTATTAAACCCCAAAGATGGAATGTTAATATAATATCATATTGGCATAACTTTTAGACTCTATTATTCCAAAGAGTAGGCACCAATCTTTTCTAGTATCCCTTTCCATTTACACAATTAAAAATGAAGAATCACACTATGGTGTTATATATTAGTAATTTAGGTGTTAAGTTTGTTGGCGTTTAAATTCGCACCTCTGGAATGCGGATTTGAAACAGACAGCTATGCACGGATAAACTACTCTTCAAATTAGGAGGGGAAGCTCTCTCTTGCTGATGGTGTTGAAAGAAAGTAAATTAAAACTAATTCGCCTATCTTTTTGTTTCAGCTAGAGCACAAGGTTTATAAAACACAAACGCCACAGCTGAGATTTTCTGATTAAGAATTCCAACTATGACTAACTTAAGCTAAAGATGCTTCTAACTTCTTAAGTAATATGCAGAGCAAGAGAATTAGAAATGAACAAAGTTTGATTCTTTGACAAAGTGCTTCAATAAACACTTTCTCAACATACACCTACTTACTTTCAATGTAAGCTGAAATTAAGATCATAAAAGCATAACACAATAAACGTACTTAAATAAACTCTCCTCTCGACGTACATCTGCTGACTTTCAATGCAAGGTGAGATTTAAGATCATATAAGCATAACACAATGGACGGAAACATGAGACATTATATTGAAGCAAAAGAGGTTCAGGCCTTTATTTCTCAAACTTTTGGAACAAAAGATTACACTAAACACATGCATGGAACAAGGACTTGCAACTAAAAAGGCTTGCAAACTTGTTCTTACACAATAGGAACAACAATTACAATAACTACTTGTTGGCTAAAAGAGAAACAATTCGCTATCATAAACACAAATGGACAACACTGAATAACAATACAAGGCACTTAGGCTCAGCGTTTTGTTATCACTAGCATGGTTAAAGAAAACTAATGAGCAAAGGCTCTTATTTATAGGCAAGCAGAGGAGTAGGGAACCCTAAAATCTCCTTGCTTTTACAATCTACGGCTTGCTCAACAAGCAAGCTTTATTTTTAAATCTAGAAAGAAGATAACATCTAACACCTAAGAGAGCAGGAAAAGCAGGAAATGCCAACTATTACAATCTATCTTTTTTCTCTTCTCAAAGAATGGATATGAATTGTTCCAAGAATAGAAAGAAAGCAGAAAGAAAGCTTTTAGATGAAAGCTCATTTAAATCTCAATCACATCCGCTAAAAAGCAGGAAACTGTGTCCCGATCAGGTGCATCTATACCATCAATAGCAAAGTTGCGCTTTTCTAAGATATCCTCTCCATCTGCAATTGATCTTAGGAAATATTCAACCTCATTGGCCGCCTTTTCAAACTTTGCTGACATCATGGAAATATGACTCGTTCTCCCGCCAACTGGATTGCTGCCATCACAGCTGTGAACAACATTCTAAAACTGATTTTGCACTTCATTGAGTCTGACATAGGAACCAACTTCAAGACTGTATTGAGAAGGAATCTCAGTGACAAACTCATTGATGAAAAACAGAGCTTCGATCACCCTTTGTCTGTAGGCAATAAACTCCTCAAATATCCTCTCGTAGGTTTTAACCTTGAAGACATGACGCTCTCTCCAAGCAAGGATCTGCCTCTTGTGTTCTTTTGAGACCACTGAACCATAGGTTGTATCCAAATCAGCAATGATGATTTCATGCCTTGGTTTCACCTCTACCATTGATTGTTCAAACCCTTGAATACCTTGACGCAGCTCATGAGTGTTGTCTCTCAACTGAAACATTTGTGCTAAGATCTCCTTTCCTCTGACAATGAAACTCTCAATCCACTCTTGAGTTTCCTTCCCACAAATGACCAATTGAGACGATCACCCTTTGTCTGTAGGCAATAAACTCCTCGGATATCCTCTCGTAGGTTTTAACCTTGAAGACATGACACTCTCTCCAAGCAAGGATCTGCCTCTTGTGTTCTTTTGAGACCACTGAACCATAGGCTGTATCCAAATCAGCAATGATGATTTCATGCCTTGGTTTCACCTCTACCATTGATTGTTCAAACCCTTGAATACCTTGACGCAGCTCATGAGCGTTGTCTTTCAACTGAAACATTTGTGCTAAGATCTCCTTTCCTCTGACAATGAAACTCTCAATCCACTCTTGAGTTTCCTTCCCACAAATGACCAATTGTCTCAACTGCTGATGATCAGCTGGTGTCTCTAAAACCTGGGGCAGCAATTGAGTAGCCTGCGAAGAACCATGGACAAGGTTAGAAATATAAAGCCTAAGTTGTTGTATTTCAGCCTTGAGGGTTGATTTGTCTTCTCCATCCTTGAGCACTCTTTCTTGAAGGCTCTGAGACACAACTCTGAACATACTGACATCCGCATGTCTAGTATTTTTACCAAGATTAGCCTTGACCATCATGAAGTCATTCATATCAACTTCATCTCTATTCTTGTCCTCTGGGGGTGTCGCAATCTCCATGACTATCTCACCATCAGGATTCCTATCAAAGTGAACTTGCTTCTTTGCTTTCTTCTTAGGAGGTTCCTAATAAATGTTATCAAGGTCATCAAAATCTACTTGATATGAAGGTCTTCTTCTCACCCTTCCCAAGGAGCTCTCAAGCCAAGACACGGTAGTATCTCTACTAACTTCCTTGGGAGGTTCAATTGCAATTTCTTCATCTTCTTCAATATCAAGGTCGATGTGAATCGGTGAAGACCCTGTCAATGGTATGGAGTCATGTGTTACGGGTAGCTCCGTTTCTTTCTAAGGTACGGGCTCTTCAAGAGGAGCTTCTGCTTCGACTGTTGATTGCTCCTGTATAACTATGCCTGAGAAGTCTAACCTTCTTCTTACGTTTTTAGTCGATCTGCTACCCTTAACACCTTCTTGAGACTGCCTTAAACTTTTCCCTTTTGAATGTGCTTTGGAAGAAGAGGAAAGTGATGGTCGTGTCCTTGGCGACTCTACTGTTGGAATGGAGTTTTTCCTTTTGAGGACTAGGAAAACTTTTCTATACTCGAGGACTTGTTTTGTCCTGTCTTCAATTGAGAGAGATTCTTTATTGGCCCAATTGACCTGTGGAAGAGGTTGCTCTTCAATTCTCTTCTGAGCATACATCGGGAGAAGCACATCCTCATCATTATCAGATAACCCCTCAATATCTTCTGATAAGCAGTCTTTCATCTGGTGAAGAATGAGCCTGCTGTAACTACGCCTCCGCACTTCAAACTCATCTCTGCAATTTGCCCAAAAATCTTCGAGAGCGGGTAAGTGATCATATTTCCTCTCCAATCGGTTAGCGTAGACGCCATGAGGGTCATAAGATCGTCTCTCATTGTAAGGCTTGAGACCAAGTTTACTCAATTCATCTCCCATGGTCTTAGCATCTGCTGGTGATCTGCATGTATAAATCCCAAGCCCAAGTGGAAAATTAAGGGCGGCTTTCTTTCTATTCCTCAAAACTGTGTGGATCTCACATGCCTACCTTAAGAATTCCATGAAGACTACCTCGTCTGCCGTGTACCTTGGCAACATGAGTGGAGTGCCAGAAAAGCCATAGACTCTAAGATAGGTGAAAGTAGCAAACTGTATGAACCAATCTGTCCACTCCGCCATCGTTGCCCTGGCAGTGGAAGAGATACGAACGTGCAACTCATTGTCCAAGTCTCGCATTGTGTGAATCAAGAAAGCCTCATTCACCCTCTTGTAATGATGCAATGACTTCTTGAATTCTAATTGAGGGTAATAGTTATAGATATGCTGTACACTCAAAGATCCCTCAGTGTTCAACCCTCTGAATTGACCTTGGTAGGCCACTAGGTAGACTAGGTAGGAAACCATATGGAACTCACGTATTTGGAAGTATTTTGTTATCTGCTAGTGGAGGCTGTCACTAATCAAGGTGGCCCAGTCATAGAACTCAGTTTTCTTCATGATATGGGGCATAGCATAGAACATCCAAGGTTGAAACTTGGTAGCATCTTCTTGTCCAGTTACCCTGTTGAAAAAGGTGATTATGATATCAATCTCATCTTTGAACTCCCTTTGCCCAATGTTCTTAGGCAAAGTCTTATGTTTTTCCTTCATCCACCTTTGTGCAATCTTCTTACTGTACTTGTCCTTGTGCATTTCCCACATCCTTTCACATTCGTCCTTTGAGATAGTGACACTTTCAGGCCAAGGAGGAATGGAAAAGCATCTCTCGATCACATCAGGTTTCAGACTACAAATCAATCTGCCATCAACTGATTGATTCTCCCTTGTAGCCGGATTGTAATGCTTGATGCAAGCGATAACGAACTCGAGGCTCTGAACCGAAATAGGAATAGACGCTGCTACGAGGAGTCCAAAGTGTTCCATGTTTCTGACTGAAGTGTTGCCTGCGCTCTCCAATGCACATAGATCAAACACCGGCTTGATGTGATGCAAGTCCGTCTCAACTATTTTGATGAAATCATGGTAGAGAGTTGATTTGGTCTTGAAATCATTGGGAGTGTATTCCATTTCAAAAACCTTGAAGAATGACTGTAAACTCGCCTAGGTTCAAACAAGTTTTGAGCAACTTACTATTTTTAGAATGCTGGTTTTTCTTCCTCCAACGGACAAAATTTTGAAAATTTTTCTAAGATATGGGTTTTGCTCAGAATTTCGTTGCAAGACAACTCAAATCGCCTGGTTTTCAAAATTTTGAATTTAGACTGAAAAAGCAGCAAACCCTAATTTCTTCAATTTTTCATCAAAAAAAAGTTGGCACCTGGGTTTTGTTCATAATGCAATTAGAAATGGACTCAATTGATCAGATTTGAAAAACATTGAAGGCTGATCGAAAAAGCAACCAACCCTAGAATTTGAAATTTTCTTGAAAAAAAGTTGTGATATGGGTTTTCTTCATAAGACTGTTTTGAGAGGACCCAGATGATCAAATACTGAAAACTCTGATGATTTCGCTGACATGCAAAGAAAAAGCAACTGCTGCAACTTGAAAAAATTTCTTGAAAATTCTTTAGAAGAATGAGTTGAGCAGACCCAGAAGGCTGAAAATTAAAATTTTTGAGCTTTTCTTGAAATTTTTGATCTTCTAGATGAAAAAAGTATGAAAAAGCAAGGGTTTATATTGCTCGTCTGAAAATTTGATGAAGAATTTCTGAAAATCAGCAAGTTGAAGCTTTGAATCCTGAAAGTAAGGACTTCAAAGTTGCTACTCCACTCTTCTCCTTTGGACACCACCTGCAATAATGATGAAAATTGCATGGAAGAGATGTATTAAATAGACTTAGGGTTTGAAATAGGTTTGCTTTCTTTTGCTTTAATCCTCAAAACCCTAAAATCTTCTTGTTCAATGAACTTAGACATTCTCTTCATCTTGCAATTTTGAAACTTTTGAGAATTTGGCTAAGTCATGACAAGTTGGACACCCTTCTTAGCTCGGGTCGCCAACTTCCTCTAGAGTGTCATTTTTCCTATATTTTCTTCTTTTCACAATTTTGAATCCCTACTTTCACCTTGATCTTCAGCTTCCAGATTGATCCAATGAATGAGCTGGATGATTCATCGCGAAGCCTGACTGATTTTGAGAAGATCACCCTAAGGCAGTTCTGGCTAAAAACTTTGTTTTGACTTTCAAATTCATGGGAGCCTATTTCCTCTAGGGGCTCTGAACTTTCAAAGTGTTAGCCATTTTTACATGATTTTCAATTTCTTCATTTCCCTTCGATCTTCTAATGAAATCTTGATTCCGGGAGCTACGCTAATCCGATTGACTGGCTGTTTGCTTCGCTGGATAGCTTGACTAAAACCAAAGAAGTGATCTTAGACATTGCATTGGAAAATTTCATCGTTTTAGGCTCCAAAACTTTGGGCGCCCTTCTTTTCCAGGAGCGCCCATGAAATATTCCCCCTTAATTTTTTCCAAAACTTCAATACACAAACCAGCAACAAGTCACTAATTAGCATTAGCTCCAAAAACAAATTAGCATGGAAGTAACTCTAACCAAGAATGTTCACCAAGATCCCAATGTGGGCGAGGTGATAGCATATGGTTAGAGGGTCATTAAGAGTAAACTAAACTGAAATTACAATTCATCTGTTGATGTCGGCATCCACAAGCAGTGAGGATACTCCACTTATTAAGTGGGTGAGATTATTACATTATTAAACACGGCAAGCTAGCTATTTAAATCCTCACTTCCACTTATTAACGTGGGGGGAATACAGTCCACACAACCACTTATTTAGTGGGGGGAAACTTACAATTAAAGAAAGATGATTATTTAAACTCAACCACTCAATCGTGGGAGTATGAAATTTAAACTAATTGCAACAAATAAAATAAATAGCTGTTAGTACTACTAATCAGCTTTACAATGAATTAAACAGCTGCAAATAAGAAAGATATGCTTCCAAATCAATCAATGGTTAGAGTAACACTTCCTCTAACTCTTACAATACAATAATGATATAAAAATGAAGCTCAAACCAGCATTATATCAAAAACTAAAAAGTTTGATCAGAAACAGAGAATACAGAAACTCAGACCAGTAAGTAAGAAAATCACCATAATGGACGTAACTCCTTGAATACAGCTCCGGAAAGCTTCAAACAACAATCAAATGAAGCCTCTAAACATGGCATCCATCTTCCAATAAGAAATTCGAACCATAAACAACAAACCATAGTTGGCACGAATTCCAAAGCCAGCTAGAAATGGTACGGCCTCTCAAGGAGGTCGACTTGCATCTAAAAAATCCAAACTTCAATATTAAAATCTGCAAACTTGCAGACTTGGGCGCCCTTGAAAGTTAAATAGCATGGGCCAGTACCCAAAATGATATAAAATTTGGAGGCAAAGCTATCAACAAAAGTTCGCTTTAGCCATTCACATCAGTAGTACAAACAGATTATAAATCAGCAACCTGCTTGTAATTGAAATCAGCATTCAAGCTCTATCCACAGTCCTGAATTAAGCATGGTCTTTAGAAATCCTTTCTACAAAGCCATAGTTTCAAGCTTGAAGAAAGAACTGTTTGCTAAGCTACCCCTCAGCTAGGTTCTGGATTTAGTCCAGCAGCATAACTTTGCTTTCCAAAACATTCATAATCAACTCTTCAAACAACAACAATATATAAGTTTCAAATGGCACATGAAACACTTCAAATTCCAAGAAGTCGAATCACTTTAACTTCCAAGAGGGACGCCACCTTTAAGCATTTACTTTTTGAAATATAAAAATATCATTCAACTTCCCCTTTAGGCGTCCATTTCCATATTGCAACAATAAAGCATTTATTTAAATCATTAAATTTTCAACATGACCTCTTAATGTCCCCTCTTTAAAACAACATGAAGTTATTAAGCCTAGGCGTGGGGTACAACTGAAAAATATGAAATTGACTAAGTATAAAACTCAGTCCATGGAGATAACCAAAGCCAATGCCAATACTGAAACTGATGGTTTAGCAAGGTGACTTGAGCTGAACTGCCGATGATGCCATTGCCAAAATTAGACTTACTAAAAATAGCCAACTTGCTATAAATAGTAAATTCACATCAAAACCAACAGAAAGCCAAACAAAACACTGAATTGCAAAGGATTGAACTGTTGCTAGACAGATACTGCTAAAAGATAGACTTGCTAAAAATAGCAAATTGCTATAAATAGTAAGTCTGCACAACATCCTCTGAATGCCAACTGAGCAGTATAATGACTTACTATAAATAGTAAGTGTTTCCAAATATCATTTGAGCACAAACCTTTTACATGCAAACCCTCGAAAAAACATTTGAAAGAGGAAACCCTAATTTTCTTCTTCAACTTAGCCTACAGATTTCCGAAAATAGGCTAAATCCAAATGAAGAACATAGGGCTAAAATGGGGACATTACAGTCCGCCCTTCCATAAATTGCTTGTCCTCAAGCAATGCCACCACACTCCAAGAAAACAATTTGATCCTTGCAATGCCAAGTAGGATCCCAGGGTCCCAAATCC
Organism: Sequoia sempervirens; assembly: GCA_007258455.2. Taxonomy (NCBI): domain Eukaryota; kingdom Viridiplantae; phylum Streptophyta; class Pinopsida; order Cupressales; family Cupressaceae; genus Sequoia; species Sequoia sempervirens. The sequence continues at coordinate 50,531 of VDFB02265795.1, forward strand.
ATCTCCGTATAGACCCACCATGTTGACACTGTGCCACATTGATCATATAAACATAGCCATCATACTAAAACAACACTGTCCTCCTCTGTAACCCTGAAAGATTATGAAACAAATGACTTGAACTGGAAGACCAAGAGGAACATAATTCAAAATGTTGTAGCATCTCACACCCCGGAGCCTCTGAGGAGTTAATATCATCAATGCCAATGATTAACATCATTCGGAACACAAGGAAAAATGATCTAAGCAACTCAAAATTATTCTCATTAGCAAAGCTCCTCAAAGCATCAAACAGAGTCACAATTGCAAAGGTGACTCCAACAAGGATATTTGCAAAGAAGGAAGCAACTCTTTGCAGATACATAACAGCCTCATCCTCAAAATTCTTCAAGGATGTACAATGCCTTCTCCAAAGAGTACAGACATACACAAGAAGACACTTGAAATCTTTCACAACTCTTTCTCCAAAAGTCTCTAAAAGATGAACCAAAACAGCCCAAGGTTCGCTGCCCTGAACATGAGTACAAAAGAATGTGCGTAGGTGACTACTAGAAAGAACTCCAACTCTATCCAAAGACTGATTCAAATAAATCCGAACCACCATTCTTCCCATCTGAGGCCAAAAATCATCTCTGGAAAGAGATTGTGGAGTGAAAATATGAGCGTACCAGCTGCCCACCAAGTCAAATTTGAATGACTCAACATCTGAGTTAAGAGAAATCAACATGCTAAGAGAAGAGCAGCTGCTGCCATACTCAAAATTCTCATTCAATTTGACTAATCTGCCTAGATTCGAAGTTGGAAACACCCACTCAAACAGTTCCATCATAGCAAAGAACCAGTCTTTGCTCAATATTTCTCTCCAATCCATTTGTTGATGAACAAATGGGATCATCAAGTGGCTGATAAGGAAGGGAACAACATCATTAATTCTGAAAGTTTGATCCTTATCCCTCCAAAGAACCTTCCTACCATACCTCAAAATATTTTTCATAGCACATTGAGGGTGCCAAACAAGGATACTTGACCAAGAATGATCCACCACACTTTTGAAGAATTCACAACACATTCCCGAGTGCCAAACAAGGATACCTGACCAAGAATGATCCACCACACTTTGAAGAATTCACAACACATTCCCGAGTGCCAAACAACTCCAAATGCACACTCAAGAAATTATTGACTTCTTTGGTAAACCATTGAAGTCTATCCACAAAAGCTTCAAAAACAAGGGACCCTGAAACAAACATTGTCTTCAAATCCATCTCCCAAGACATGTTAGTGTGAGCATTACTCAATCCAAAGGAAAAACTGTTAGGCATGTAAATAACATGTTTTTCCAAAACATGTTTTGACAACACATTGGTGTCAAAGATGGGGAAGTCATCATGAATCAACACTTCCCATATGGAGATTGAATCCTCTAAACCTCTTATGCATTCACTTACAAGCAAGCTTGGAGGATTATCAATCACAAAGTGTAACTCATCCTCACACTCTCTGAGTTGTTTGAAATCAGCTAGCTGGTCTCCTACCTCCATCAAGGCCAACTGATCATTTTTCAACATACCCTTGGTTGATTCAAGCTCAAGAGTAAGCTTATCAATCTTTCCCTCCTTTCCTTGGAATACACGGCTGGTCTTCTTTGTGAATTCATAGGCATGATCCCGATCTATAATCCAGCATAGATATTCTGATTTTATAATCTCCAAGGAGTCTTTGATGAATTGCAGATCAAAAAGAGTGGCTCCAATCCAAACACCTTCTAAACACTTTTCAATCAAACTATATGAGTGATCAATTCTAAATAGGGTTTGACCCTCATCTTCAATGGATATCAAGAATTGATTTTCCCACTCATAAATACGCAAGGATGGCGAATTGTTGATAAGCTTCATATCAAAATCAGAACTTTGTTTTTAGACTTTGCTGCCCTCAAAGCTGCTCCAAAGCTCTTGTCTTTCACCACCCGCTAATTGAAAATGTTGAGGATTAGATTTTACCGATTCTTTGAACCTTGGTTGACAAACAACCTCATGAATTGGAAAGTCAAATTTGAGATCCTCTTCAAATCTTCCATTAGCAAGGGCCCTTCGATCTTCTAAATCTGCTTCCACCTTACTGATACTTTGATCATATGTTTTAGCAGCCCCCAACTTGATTAATGAATCACTATGGGGCTTTTCCATGCAAACTTCTTTGTCAAAGATATATTCTCCTCCCATGTCCATCTCATAGCTTGCTTTGAGATTAGAATTTGGTACTTTATTAGGATCAAAGGGATATTTATACCATAAAGGTTCCTTGACAACCTTAGAAGCCTTCACACTCGGATCCCACATGTTGAGAGGCTGATTAATATGATCAACAAGAAAGTTCTCTTCATGCTGCTCTTGAAGTGTTGCCTCTTTGAACAAGGCACCTCCCAACACACCAAAACTGATATCTTCACAAATAACCTCTCCCAAGAGCTTAGTTTGATGATCAAACTCAAAACCACCCAAATTTCCATTACTCTAATGAAGTAAAGAATCATCAATGTTGGCTGGTTTGAAGATTATATCCTTCTCGTCTTCAATAACCCCTTCATGAGTAGGTACATTACTGATCTCTTCATTATTAATCACAAGCATACCAAGGAGGTCTTCTTGAGAAACCGCCATAGAATTATTGAGAAACAACATTTTATCTTTTGCATTAATGACCACTTCATTTATCAGCTCAGTCTTCTTCAAGTGTGGCTTCAATTTTCTCACACTGATTGAACAAATCTCTGATCAGCATACCAGCAATAGAGGAATTATTTCCTTCTTGTTCATGAATGTTTAGTAGGAAAGATAGGACGGAATCTGGAATGTCATCACACTCTTTGATAATCAAAACTAAAATGTTTCTTATTGCTGCAATTACATCCTCCTCTTGTTCACTCCAAGTTGAAATGAAGAGGTAATGAATCAAATAATATATTCGGTCTTACATACCCATATCAACCAATAACATACTTATTTTGAGTTCTAAAAAGATCTTCAATATAGCAGCTCTTTTGGAGTACTAATTGCTTTCAATTTCTTCAAGGTCTTGAAAGCTTTCTATGAACAAATGAAGAACTCTCTTCATAGTTTTATCATAGGGCACCAAGGGTGCCCAAATTCTCATCACTTCATTGAGGCATGAAGTAACCAACAGATTGATCTCTTCATCCAAATGCCTCAACCAATAAGGACGTTTCAAAAAGGTCACTGCAGGCGCCAATGCGGTTTTAATTATCCGTGAAGGTGACTGCTTCACCTGGCTCAAACATTGTTCCAATAGGAGAAGTATTCTAACTTCTTCATCCCTTGTCTGATATTCTTTAACGAGCCTTGCGCCCTCGATGTATAAAAATCTTGCCAAATCTTTCTCTTCATCTAAAGCCATATCTTAAACTGACAAGACAAGGTTTCTTAAAACCCTTGAAACAGTGCCAACTTAAAAACTTCTGAAGCTAAAACTAAACTTTGTTCTACATTTTGATGTAGTATCGGTTTTCTCTGACTCTCATCTGATAGCTGAAGCTTTGAACACACAGGATGGCAGGAAAACAGGCTCTGATACCATTGAAATATTCCCCCTTAATTTTTTCCCAAAATTCAATACACAAACCAACAACAAGTCACTGATTAGCATTAGCTCCAAAAGCAAATTAGCATGGAAGTAACTCTAACCAAAAATGTTCACCAAGATCCCAATGTGGGCAAGGTGATAGCATATGGTACTAGGATCATTACGAGTAAACTAAACTGAAATTACAATTCATTTGCTGATGCAGGCATCCACAAGCAATGGGGATACTCCACTTATTCAGTGGGTGAGATTATTACATTATTAAAGGTGACAAGCCAACCATTTAAAAACTCACTTCCACTTATTAACGTGGGGGAAATACAGTCCACACAACCACTTATTTAGTGGGGGAGAACTTACAATTAAAGAAAGATGATTATTTAAACTCAACCACTCAATCGTGGGAGTGTGAAATTTAAATTAATTGCAGCAAATAAAATAAATAGCTATTAGTACTACTAATCAGCTTTACAATGAATTAAACAACTACAAATAAGAAAGATATACTTCTAAATCAATCACCAGTTAGAGTAACACTTCGTCTAACTCTTACAATACAATAATGATATAAAAATGAAGCTCAAAACAACATTATATCAAAAACTAACAAGTCTGATCAGAAACAGAGAATATAGAAAATCAAACCAGCAAGTAAGAAAATCACCATAATGGACGTAACTCTGTAATGAACCGGACCAAATTTTTTTTTGATTTTTCACAAATGATTACAATGCAACATGCACCCGTTAAGGTTAGCATAAACCAAAACGATGCGGAAAGTAACTCTAACCAAAATGTACACCAGGATCCCGATGAGGGCAAGGTGTGAGCATTGGTCAGAGGATCTCAAAGGAAAATGTTGAATAAGAACTCTAACCACGAGATGCGCCGGTGAACGACGAGCATTCGGTCAGAGGATCCCTATCTAATGCAATACTGAAAAATAGCTCAACACCAAGTATGTGCTACTCAATCCGTGAAGGATAGGAGGCGACCATATGGCGGAGACTTAGGAAATTACAATGCAAGAAAGTAAAAGGCGGCAAGCCAGCCTCTTCCACTTATTCAGTGGGCAGTACAAGTAAATACAAAATGAGAGGAGCGAATTGCTGACAGTACTACTGTTCAGCTTACAATAAATTAGAGAGTCTGTCAATATCATAAGATTAGAATCCTTTCAAAGTTATACCAAATTAAGAACTCTCTTTCACACTCCCAAACTCACTGAATATCAACTCCACACACATCTAATGAACTTTCTCAAATCTGATATGACTGTTTTGACAGAATTGATACAGAACAGCAGCATGAAAACTCATTAAAATGCACGTAGCTAACTCCAAACTCAACCTATTGATGAGATATTGAATGCAGATTACTCTATTAATGATGGCGACTAAGATGCAACCCCAAAACCACCCCAAACGAGCCTTAATTATTTTGCACAGGTTTCAATGACACTTCAAGATGGTACGGCCCAGCTGCAAGGGCGAATTTTTCTCTATAAAATCATACAGTCATTAATAAAATCTGATAATATGCTAGAATGGTCGCCCTTCATTGACAAATCAATAGACACAGTACCCAGAATGATAGCAATTTTATTCCATGAGCTATGAGTGAAACTTACATTCTTCAATGATATTCAGCAACATCAAAAATATGATAGAAAATGCAAACTAGAACTCCAAATGCAATTACTCAACTGAAAAATGCAATATAATCCTAATACATGCTAACCTCTCAACTAGTTGCTATCTTTCAAGCAAGAAGATGAGCCAATGCTAGGAGGTGTGCTTTCCTCGAAGCGAGTGCCTGAATACAATCCAGCAGCATAACGGTGTAGTAGACAAAAGATACCAAATGAAGAGCTGAGGCCTGATTATATAGACGAGAGAGAAACATCTAGAAGCATCCAGAGGGCGCCCTAACCCTAATTTCAAATTCACCTTTTCCCTCCAAAAGATGGCGTCCATTTTCATCAATAAAACATTTCACTTTTTAAAATAAAAACAATCTTCTCAAAAGGGCGTCCCACTTCACTTGTCTCAATATTTGACATATAAAAATTATAATTTATCTCCTTATGACGCCATGACCCTCAAAGTCCCCCTTTTTAAAAACAACTTAAAGTTGCACTGCTAGGCAAGGGGTATAATATTAAAATAATAATATTATAATGAAAATACTTATCTCTCCAAGAAAAATGCGCCCAAGGCCAAGAACTGAAGTGCCAGCTGAAACAACTGAAGAAGTGATCCAACTGAACTGAACCCAAACTGTCCACTGCCAAAAATAGAATTTACTAAAAATAGTAAATTCGCGAAGTTGCCCGGAATGCCAAACTGAACACACCACTGCGAAGCTCTCTGAAAACCCAGAAAGAATCCGCAATCAGAAATTCAAACTCCAAGCAACAACCTCCTCAAAACTAGGAAACCCTAATTTCACCAACCGCACAACCTACGGGTCTCCGGAATAGGCCAACGGTCAACAGAAACGATCACTGCTGAGAAGGGGACATTACAAACTCCTTCAATACAGCTTCGGAAAGCTTCAAACAACAATCAAATGAAGCCTCCAAACATAGCGTCCATCTTCCAATAAGAAATTCGAACCATAAACAACAAACCACAATTGGCACGAATTCCAAAGCCAGCTAGAAATGGTACGGCCTCTCAAGGAGGTCGACTTGCGTCTAAAAAATCCAAACTTCAATATTAAAATCTGCAAACTTGCAGACTTGGGCGCCCTTCACAATTAAATAGTATGGGCCAGTACCCAGAATGATATAAAATTTAGGGGCGAAGCTATCAACAAAAGTTCGCTTCAGCCATTGACATCAGCAGTACAAACAAATTATAAATCAGCAACCTTCCTGTAATTGAAATCAGCATTCGAGCTCTATCCACACTCTTGAATGAAGCATAGTCTTCATAAATCCTTTCTAAGAAGCCATAGTTTCAAGCCCAAAGAAAGAAGTGTTTGCTAAGCTACCCCTCAGCCAGGTTTTGGATTCAGTCTAGTAGCATAACTTTGCTTTCCAAAACATTCATAATCAACTCTTCAAACAACAACAATATATAAGTTTCAAATGGTACATGAAACACTTCAAATTCCAAGAAGTCGAATCACTTCAACTTCCAAGAGGGATGCCACCTTTAAGCATTTACTTTTTGAAATATAAAAATATCATTCAACTTCCCCTTTAGGTGTCCATTTCCATATTGCAACAATAAAGCATTTATTTAAATCATTAAATGCTCAACATGACCCCTTAATGTCCCCTCTTTAAAACAACATGAAGTTATTAAGCCTAGGCGTGGAGTACAACTGAAAAACATGAAATTGACTAAGTATAAAACTCAGTCCATGGAGATAACCAAAGCCAATGCCAATACTGAAACTGATGGTTTAGCAAGGTGACTTGAGCTGAACTGTTGATGATACCATTGCCAAAATTAGACTTACTAAAAATAGCCAACTTGCTATAATAGTAAATTCACATCAAAACCAACAGAAAGCCAAACAGAACACTGAACTGCAAAGGATTGAACTACTGCTAGACAGATACTGCTAAAAGATAGACTTGCTAAAATAGCAAACTGCTATAAATAGTAAGTCTGCACAACATCCTCTGAAAGCCAACTGAGCAGTATCATGACTTACTATAAATAGTAAGTGTTTCCAAATAGCATTTGAGCACAAACCTTTTACATGCAAACCCTCAAAAAAAATTTGAAAAAGGAAACCCTAATTTTCTGCTTCAACTTAGCCTATGGATTTATGAAAATAGGCTAAATCCAAATGAAGAGCATAGGGCTAAAATGGGGACATTACAACCCACGTTAACCAGATTTAGAATATTTTTTGTTTCTTCATCAACTCTTCTTCTATAGATGGTCCTATCAGATCTGGAGATCCGGATGTCAGATTGATTGATGGTTGGGCTCATTGCACAGTTGTGGAGATTCCATGAGGGGTCTTCTAGGAGGAACTTTGTCAAAAAATTGAATCTAAGGCACCAAAAGCTTGGGCGCCCCTAGGAAGCTTGGGTGCCCAACTTCACCAGAGTTAGTCATTTTTTCTGTATTTTCTTCTCTGCTTTCAACTTTGGCTCTTGTTAGACCCTCTGTTCTGCTTGCTACATCTGGTGATTGCCATCCCGAATTGACGTGTTGGGGATTGTTGATGTGTTTTTCATGACCGCACCAACACAGAATAAAGTTACCAACAACAACTCTATCCTCTCTTGAACAAAATCTCCTGCATGCTAAGATTGCTAGAAAGATCATGCATTCAACTCCAAGGTTCCTTCATGCAGTGGATAGTCTCAGTTGGCTCGATGTGATTTGCTGGTATTTCAAGGGGACTTACAAAATTGTTCAACAACGGAGAAAGGAATTTGAGTGCTCGAAAGGTTTGTCTATAAAGCTTATGTTTCCTAAACTAACCAGAAAGTACTGAATTAAAACGGGTGCAGGGATAGAAGATGCTATGGACTAATCTACGCGTGAGACGTGGAGATCAATTTTCACAAGCCTCAACCAGATTCCGCTTTGCCTCACTTCGGATAGCTTCCACAGAACTGGTGCAATCTTCGAGGGGAGTAACTAAAGATATTCAAATTACAATTCAACAATGAAGACACCATCACGACGACGCATTCCAACACAAAGATTGTAATCGAAGTTAAGTCCACAAGTTTCCAGTTGACCATGCAAGGCAAACTCACCATCAGCAAGCCCACTAGTGGTATGGATAGATGAAGTTTTCTCAAATTTAAGACCGCATTCCACAATTACTAGTATTTACTTGCATGAAATGAAATTTATTCTACTTTAAGATCCTACTCGAATCAAAAGGACGAAGAAACCTTGCTAGCTACTCACAACAAAAGACAAGATCATCATCAATGAAAACTCTTTTTATTGAGAGAGTGTTCACAACAATTTCTTACAAAGTTTTCAAAGGAAAAACTTTCCTTCTTCAAACTACACTATCAATCTATACTAAGCTATCTCTAAGTTGTCCCTCTATCTTCCTATCTCTGAGCTAATCTAATGAATTACAAATGAGGGGGGATGCCCCTTTTATAGCTGGCGAAGTCCAACGGACGGTTGAGATTCAATTACAATGAAGGACTCAGATTGAGCCACATAAACCCTAACCCTAAAAACTACCACAAAGAAGAGTGGAGTGATAAATGAGCAATTAATGTCCACCATCTTCCAGAAGATTCCTGTTTGTAAACATGTTCACACTGTTCTTTTTCCTGACTGCAAACTGGATGAGTCTGATCATTGTGGCTTCAACTTCTTGAAAGGGTATGGCAGGCACGTTCTCGATCTAACCCCTAAGGCTGTAACTTTTTAACCTGTTTGATGGTGATTTTCCTCCTTCCTGCCACTGCATCTTGAGTTGTACGAAGCACACTGGATAACATCTTTTGGGTCATCGAAGGACTTTACACTTAAAGAAAATTTCTCTACTTTGCTCTTTAGCCCACTCCGTTGTCATTCTTGAACATTGAAACCTTTTGTTCACTCCCCATCCTTAGCCTTGATGGCATTTTAGTGCTTCAAGATGACTCTTTAATGCCTAGGTCTTCATCATTTCTTTGTCCTCATCCTAAAGGATTCTCCAATCTTGGACTCGACCCATTCTCCTTTGCCACTCACCTTCCTAAGCCGAGTGCATACTGGGTTAACACTTAGCCATTTCTTCCAAGTACTCGCTCCATCTCCCCAAGTTATCATGCCTTGGCCTTGGTGTTCACCCTGCAAAACAAGCAAGAGAAGAGCATTAGAACACTTCATAATATAAATTCTCCTTACATACCTGATCTCCATGTTTCGATCTCCAATGTCTGAGTGATCTCCAGATCCGATAGGGTTCATCACTTTTCCTCTAGCAAACTTTTCCTCAAATTCTCCATGCCTTAGCCAAATTTCCAACCCATCTTGAACTCTGCTTCCTATGTACCTTGAAGTTGTGCCTTAGAAACTTTTATCCAACTTGACGACGCGTTTAGAGGGTGTTGCTTGATTTCTCTCCGCCTTAGAAAATTTCCCAACCAGCATGATATCCCCTTTTTGCCTTAGCCAAATTTCCAACCCATCTGCCTTAGAAATAATTCATTTCCTCTAGAAGACTTCATCAACCAGGCGCCCGAGTAAAATCTCCATCTTAAAGTCTCTGGCGAGAAGTGGAAAGTTTCAAAATCATCTCCTTGTCGAAGATATCCAGTACCCAGAAGAGAATTTCCCTCGGAAAACATCAAATTCATGTGTCCATGGACGAAGGGGTACTTTTAATTTTTGCAATTTATACCTTAGAAAAATATTTCTCACCAAAGTTTATTCTTATTCCTCCTATTTGGGCATATTTGCAAGGTACAACTTTCAATTCATTACTCAGGAAACTCTCCAAGCATCCCTCCTATCTCAAGCGAATATGAGAGGGTCTACTTCTGTAATGTCCCCTTCTCAGCAGTGATCGTTTCTGTTGACCGTTGGCCTATTCCGGAGACCCGTAGGCTATGCGGATGGTGAAATTAGGGTTTCCTAGTTTTGAGGAGGTTGTTGCTTGGAGTTTGGATTTCTTACTGCGGATTCTTTCTGGGTTTTCAGAGAGCTTCGCAGTGGTGTGTTCAGTTTGGCATTCCGGGCAACTTCGCGAATTTACTATTTTTAGTAAATTCTATTTTTGGCAGTGGACAGTTGGATTCAGTTCAGTGGATCACTTCTTCAGTTGTTTCAGCTGGCACTTCAGTTCTTGGCCTTGGGCGCATTATTCTTGGTGAGATAAGTAATTTTCTTATAATATTATATTTTAATATTATATGACCCTTTTGTATAGCAAGCACAACTTAAGTTGTTTTAAAAGAGGGACTTTAAGGGTCTAGGCGCCATGGAGGAATAAGTTGTATTTTATAAAGTCAAATATTGAGCTTTTGAAAAAGGACGCCTATATGAAGGTTTGACTTTATTTTAAAATGTGAAATAAGCAAAAGTGAAAAATGGACGCCATCTCTTGGAGGGAAAAGGAGAATTTGAAATTAGGGTTTTGGGCGCCCTCTGGAAGCTTCTAGATGTTTCTCTCTCGTCTATATATTCAGGCCTCAGCTCTTCATTTGGCATCTTTTGTCTACTACACCGTTATGCTGCTGGATTGTCTTCAGGCACTCGCTTCGAGGAAAGCATACCTCCTAGCATTGGCTCTTCTTCTTGCTTGAAAGATAGCAACTAGTTGAGAGGTTAGCATGTATTAGGAATTATATTGCATTTTCAGTTTAGTATATGCATTTGGAGTTCTAGTTTTGCATTTATGTTCATTTCTGGAAATTGCTGAATATCATATGGGAATGTAAGAATTGCTCGCAGCTTTTGAAATAAAATTATTCTGGTTCTGGGCATTAAAGAAATCTGTTTTCCTAAGCTAGGCGTCCATCTTTGCCAAGTTATAGATTTTATATTGCTCATTGGGATTTTTAAATGAAAATCGCCCTTGTAAGAGGGCCGTACCTTTCTGCAGTTGGCTTTGGGTTATGTGCAAAAAAAATGAAAGTCTTTTGGTGAGGTTTATGCATTCCATTTGGGGCGCCATCATTGTTAGAGTAATCTGCATTTGGTTTTAAGTCATTTGGGTGTGTATTGGGTAAGTTATGAGCATTCTAGTGAGTCCCTATGTTGCTGTTCTGAGTAATTTCTGTCATAATCAGTCAATATCAGACTTGAGAAAGTTAATAGCTGAGTGAGTAGTTGTTGTGAAAGGAGTTTGAAAGTATTGGAGAGGGTTCTTATATTGTTGCAGCATTGAAGGCCTCTAATCTTGTGATTCTGACAAGTTCTCTGATATATTGTAAGCTGAACAGTAGTACTGTCAGCAACTTTAATATTATTGCAAATTCAATGTTTGTATCTGCCCACTGAATAAGTGGAAGAGGCTGGCTTGCCGCCTATTTGCTTTATTTGCTTTGTAATTCCTTAAGTCTCCGCCATATGGTCGCCTCTTATCCATCACGGATTGAGTAGCACATACTTGGTGTTGAGCTCTTTCCAGTATTGCAATAGATAGGGATCCTCTGACCGAATGCTCGTCGTTCACCGGCGCATCTCTGGTTAGAGTTCTTGTTCAGCATTTACTTTGAGATCCTCTGACCAATGCTCACACCTTGCCCGCATCGGGATCCTGGTGTACATTCTGGTTAGAGTTACTTTCCTGCATCGTTTTGGTTTATGCTAACCTTAACGGGTGCGTGTTGCATTGTAATCATTTGTGAAAAAATAAAAAAAATTGGTCCGGTTCATTACAACTTCCAATTTTGATGCCTTAGTTGAATTTCATCTCCTTCATTGGCTTGGGTGCATATAGAGGTCTCTACTTCCAATTTGCCAGACTTAGTCAACTTTCAATTATCTCTTCTCCTTGGGCGCATATAGGGGGTCAAGCTTTCAATTTACAACACTTAGAAAGTTTTCAAGCTCCACCATGTTGCTAGGGCGTATATGAGAGGTCCAACTTCCATTTTGCATACTTAGAGAAATTTCAAGGCTTCCTCCAAGTTTGGGTGCATTTGGGGTCATGAGGAGGAAGTTGCAATGCTTTAAAAAACTTTTTCCAAGCCTTGACTTGATGAGGGCGCATTTAGGGGGCCTTGTAGGAAGTTTCTAACACTTAACAACTTTTCCTTGATGCCTCTTGAGCTAGGGCGCATTTGAGGTGTGGAGCAGGAAGTTTCATGCCTTGGACGATTTTCTCCATCACCACCCTGAGATGAGGGCGCATTTCATGCGTCAAGAAGGAACTTAACTCATGACTTAACTTATTTTCCTCACCTCCCTTCATGACAGGGCGCATTTAGAGGGTCCTGCAGGAAGTTTCTTCAAACTTAGAAATTTTGTATCACCTCTATTTCTCCTTGAAGGCGCATTTGAGGGTATGAGCAAGAATTTCAACACTTGAAACTTTTCCATCCTTCAGCCAGTCTCATCTTGGGCACATTTGACAGGGGGTGAAGGAATTTTCTCAGACTTAGGCATTTTTTAGCTTGCTCGCCCCTATTTACTATATTTAGTAAGTCTCTAATTTTTCACTCTTTTGAAGCTTGGATTGATCTGAAATTTTAACCACAAGATCCTCATGACCTAGTTAAGCTGTTCACACTGCCATCCCGTGCTGACTTGCTATTTATGGCATGTTTCTGGAGGTGATTTACTTTTTATAGTAACTTCTTGGTTTCAAGACTTCTGCAACTCCGTTTAACTTGAAATCTGACTGGTGTGATCTTCATGGAATGACTTGCCTGTTCACATTGGCGCTTGCTGTTGACTTACTATTTATAGCCTGTTTCTGGAGTGCCTTACTATAAATAGTAAGTGCTTAGATTTCCTTCAAATTTCACCAATGGATAGCTTGAAAGATACTGATCGTAGTAGGATACATCGATTTTCGGAGATTCTGGCATTTGACCCCTCATTTTAGGTCCTAAAGCTGGAAACCCTAATTTGACTTGCATGTTGCTCGAACGATCTCCGTTTGACCCTGTCTTTGTTGCACTTTGCTCTGTTTGTGATACTGAGGTGCTGGGCAGTTGCCAGAATGATCCTGCTAAAAATAGTAAGTCCCTGAAAAAGTGACCAACTCTGCTTGCATGCCACATCACTACGTAGCTCTTGAAAAACCCATAAAGAATAATCTGACATGCGCTGAAAAGACCTGCATGCAAAGCCTAAAAATAGCCTCTGAAGACAACTCTTGAAAAAGGTCCTAATCCTGGTTTGCATGTTACACCACTGCGAAGCTTTCGAAAAACCCACAAAGAATGTCCAGACATGCGTAGAAAATTCCAACATGCAAACCCTAAAAATAGCCTCCAAAGGCTAAGTGTTGTAAGTTATCATCTCATCTTGCATGTTATATCATCGCGTAGGTGTCAAAAAACCCATAAATATTCTCTAGACATGCACTAAAAAACTTCGCATGCAAACCCTAAATACAACTCCTCAAGGTGATACTTGCTAAAAACAGAAAGTTTTCCATTTCAACTCAAAATTTGCAGACAAACAGTTTGATGTGTTCTGGATGCAGTGTACCGTATAGAACTTCAATAGTGCTGAGAAAATGCCCCGAATTAGGTACTTACTAAAAATAGTAAGTTGTCGAAATTCAATGAAATTTTGCTGGGAACTTGCTGGAAGCCTACTGACTACAGCGCCAATCTCAAATTTCAATTCACTTACTCAATTTGACTTCAAACTGTCTGGGAGATTCAAAACCCTAAGACTTAGCCAAAATCTCATATTTAAGCATAAGGATGAGCACATCCCCAGAAAGACAGACAGAGCAAAAGAGAGACAATGACAAAACGACCCAAAAGCAAAGCAAAAAGACCTGAACAAAGAAAAAATTAGGGGGTCCCCATTTGCAATGGGGTGATGTGTGAAAAGGTCACAACAAGGATCTCGTTGGAAAGCCTAATCAATTCTGAAGAAGTCACCTTGGAGGCTACACTGGCAAAATCATCCATTTCGGCTATTAAATTAGCACCTCTGGAGTGCTGATTGTAAACATTCAGCTATTTCAAATGTTTTGCAACACTTCTTCGTTATTTAAAGAGGAGAAGTCCCTCTCTGCTGGGAGCAATGCGTAAGGAAGGGAAATGTAAACTAAAGTTCCTGTCTTTTTATGCTTCAGCGGTAGGACACAAAGGTGCACAAACACAATGCACCGTAGCTAAGCTTTTTCACTGGTTTCTACAGATCTCAACTACGACTATTCTAGCTTTTATCTATCCAATACCTTCAAGATAAACAAAGCATGAGGGTAAAGGAGAGGGAATGGGTTGGTTGGATCACCTGAATTCGCCGTCTCTTGAGAATATGACCGAGGCTCTGAACTCTCGAGTATACACCAAGATAAGGTTGGTACAAGCAAACACTCTTTACGGTAAACTAGATTTGAGACCTGCCAAGGAGAAGGGACTCTTATCTGAGGTATGGGCTAGGAAATAGTTTACAAGAAACAACAATTTGACGATGTCTTGGCCAACGAGCTTGCTAAGGAGGAGGAACTCCTATCCGAAGTATAGATTGAAGGTCAATACATTGAACAACAACGAACGATAACTGTCGATAACAAATATCCAAGGAGGAGGGACTCCTATCCAAGGAGGCAAATGAAATAACGAGCTATTAGGTACAAGACATAGACATAACTCAACTAGATTGATCAAAATGCAAGCGCCTTTTGATGTTCTTCTTCAAAGCTTTATCAACGAATTACAAAGGTTGGGAAAGCAAAGGCACGAAATCATGCACAATTACGATCGACCAACGAACTCTCATCCAAGAGTGAACAAATATCCGCTTTCAAAGCTTTTGGCAACAATGGCGCAACAATTTTGCATAGCAAGTAAAAGTTAAACAAACAATGAGCCCAAGGCTCTTATTTATAGAACTCAAAGAAGTGGGCAACCCCAAAATCTCCTTGAGTTAACAATGAGTTCTTGCCAATCAATTAGCAAGATTTATTCCTAAAAACGGGAAACAAGCAGTTAACTGGAAGACTACTTCAGTTAATTGAAAGAGAACAAAGAGTCAAATGGAAACTACTTCAGTTGACTAAAAGTAAACTAAAGGTGAACTTTAATGTAAGTATCCCTCCAAAATAGACATCCACATTTAGTGGAGATCTAAGATCCACAAATCATGGAAGCCAATTAGACATCCTTAGTGGGATCTGACAATGCATGATTTAAGGGATATGGAGTTAACTTGGAAAGGGACATCAAGTTAACTCCAACTACATTTAATGCCTTCTTGAGTTGACTTGGAATGAAGCATCAAGTCAACTTCAAGTATCATAAATGCCAATTGGAAGGTAGGACGTCCTTCCTAGGTGTCTTTTCACACTTCACCATTTTTGGTCAACAACTCCTTGATCCATGTGTTGACTTCTTCCGTTTCCAGATAGTCAATGTTTTGATGACACGACATCTCTTCTTGCACAAGCTATTGCTCTTGGTAACTTTGGCGGCTCTGTGCTTGGAATGACCTCTTCGCAGCTGGCAAGCCAAGGTGCTTACTGCCACGTGGGAGGTGGTAATATTGGTCTTTTTGCTGCAAGATCAACCTTTCTTTCTTCTTCATCCAGAGTAATTGCTGCGGCTCTCCACTGAGCGGGAGATGTATTCTTTACAAAGATAAAGATCCGCAAACTTTTGCTGATGTCCGTTTGCTCTCCAACAATGTGCATAAGATCTAGTTGGAGAGCTGTTGGTGCAAGGTCTAGTTGTTCAATTGGAGCCCAAGGACGCCAAATTGTCATTCTATGAAGAAGAACTTGCCTGTTGACTGTAAACACGGATGTGTTCAAACAACTTATGAAAAACCCCTGAAAATAGTGCCCTGCCAAGAAGTATTTTTCCCGAAAAAGTCTAGCACATGGGTTTTGTTCGTGCTTCAATGCTGAACAAGCCCAGTTCCTCATAATTTTGATTTTGAAACTTTTTCGGAAAAACCCCCAAAAATAGGGGCATCAAGTTTGCTGATTCTAGAAAATCTGATGAGATGGGTTTCACTGGAAAATTATTTTGAATCTACCCTGTTGATCAGATCTGATGTAGCCTATTACCTTGTGTGACATGCAAGAAAACATAAGACAAGAAGAGAGGAAGTAGACAAAAGATGGATTGGAAGTTTTTATTTGACTCCTTGAGAAAATCTGTCTCTGAATCCAACCTCAGATTAGCAATCTTCTTCTGCTTCAGATCTGCAAGAAATATCGAAGAATGGATGAAAACCTTGGCTAGATCTGTAAATGGCGTCCTTGAGAGCTTATGGCTGTTCTTGATCATCAACCTGCAATGAAATAATGAAATGGGATGCCTATACCTTGATTACATAGACTCAAGCCTTAGATCCACAAGTTTGGGGACCTAACTCATGATCGAAAGTGGTTTTGGCTTGATCTGAAGTTCGAAAAGGTGATTTCCACTGATCATGGAGTGTTTTAGCCAAGTTTAACTCAAAATATCTTGACTTTAGTCAACAACTTAACCTTTGACTTCTTTTAGGCGTCCCTTTTGAGTTTTGCAATTTTTTTTAATATTTTCTCTCTCGAATGACCTCAGTTTGATCCTGAATCTGGCTTGATCTGTTGATCCTGAGATGTTGCTAACACATTCACTGCTGAGTTGGATCTAACCTAAAGAGAAGTGCCTGGGAAGCATGATGGTGAAAAGCTGAGTTTAGGGCATCAAAAGAAAGGGCGCCTTTTCCAAGAAAGGGCGCTTTTGCTTGTGCCTTAGTGAATTTTCAATCTTCATTCTTCAGCCTTTTGAAATGACCTCTCGTGCTTTGATCTAGATTTCTCGTTGATCGAAGAATCAGATGATTTCGCTTGATATCTCATCAGGTAGCCAACTCTGTCTCGTCAAGGATGACTGTAGTTAGAAAACTTGGAAGTCACTTTAGGGTTCCTTTATTCAAGGGCGCCCCTCCTTGAAAAGGGCGCTTTTGTCCTTTAGCAAGTTTATTTCCATCTGAAAAGTTGCCTAGTTTGATCCTGATTATCTGTTGACTGTTATGTCAAATGTCGGTGCCTGCAGTTGCATTGCTGAGAAGATTGTTCTGGGAGGCCTGTGGTCTTTTGTTAGCATCTTGAGGTCCAAAAGGAAGGGCGCCTTTCTTTTGAAAAGGCTCTTTTTCTTTTGATCTTTACCTTTGACAATCATTTCCTGATATTTCTTCAACTGCCTCTTTTCGCTTTCTCAACAACTGCTTCTGATCAACTCATCAGATGACCTAGATGTTTGTTTCATTGTCGAGCCAGCAAGCAAACGCCGAGGATGACTACCTTGGATGATCTAATAGACTACATTTGACCCTTAAAGATCATGGGCGCCCCTGCTTGAAAAAGGCTCTTTTCAACATGTGAACTTGTTTCTCCTTCGTAACATTTCCAGAGTTAGTCAAATTTTGACCTTTTTGGATTTCAAGAATCTCCTTCATCAAACAACATCTTTTTAGACCTTTTCCGCCATGGTTGCGTCGTTGAGGCTTTTGAAGCTTAACTTTTAGCGCCTGGTACTGGCCAATCTGCCATTAATGGCTGTGGAGCTCCAACTTTGTTCCTGAAACATAGAAATAGACCCACCAGAGTAAAACATGTCTTTTGATGATTCTAACTTGACCAATGTGATCGTGAAGCCTTTTAATCCTATCAAAATCATTATCAATCATTTTTGGGAAGGTCCTATTTTTGGGGGTTTCCCTGAAAATAGGGGCGTAAAACCCTAATTTTCAAATTTTCAAAATTTTGCACGTATTCCTTGACAAAAACCCACCAAGATCCTATGATTGGTTTGACCTAAAACAAACTTTACATGGCATTTTAACAAGATTTAGCTCAATTTATACAGAATGCCAAAAAATTAATTTGGGTACAACAAACTCCATGCTATATTTGCATGAAACATTTATCTATTTTTTCATTGTAGTACACCCATTATGATACAAATATCAAATGTTATTAGGTCCACCCGCCTAGGCTTTACAAAGCCTTAAGTGCAAGAGAAATACATCCATTTCTCATTCATTGGCCCAGTATCTTAGTTGTTTTGAGGATAGGGATTCACAACCCCTTAGAAGTAGCTAACAATAGGTTGGAAAACCAATAAGATCATTGACAAATTCGATAGAAAGAATCTAGAGGTTCATTTTAAAGAGCTTTCTCAGCTGAAGCAAGCAGGGATAGTAGAAAGTGACATAGCGAAATTTCAAAGATTGTTAATAATGGTTCTTGACGTGACACGAAGGCTCATTGTTTTGTTCATAAAGGGACCAACTAATCCTCTTAAGGTTTTAGTAAAATACTTTGACCCATTATCATTGCAAGAAGCGATCAAAAGAGATCACTATGTTGAGGTAGTTTTTAATGAGGAATAAAAAGAGAAAATTGAGCTACAACCACATTCAAAACTGAAGATGAAAACACCAATGGAGGAACACTTGCTTCCCTCTCAAGAACACCAACATATTATCCTTTCAAATTTTAGGGAATTCTACGTGGATGCAAAATTATAGAGCTCCTTGATAGTGGAGTCACTAACAACTTCATTGATGAAGACTTGCTAGTTAAGAGAAGACTTCAAATTATTTGGCAACATAGTAGTTGATGGATTCATAATCCCTTGCAAAAATAAAATTGGTCAGCTCAACGTGTAGGGTTGGAAGAAACTGACATAGTTTTGGATTTTCAATGATCATGTTCCCTCAGGGAAATTACCCAAAACTATCAAAATTTAAAGTTTAAATTTCATTCTAAGGAAAAAATTGATACTTAAGGGACTTCCAAATAAGCAACCCAATATAGTCACATCAAAAACAAAGGAAGCTTCCACCCTCAAATGGCCATTCACATCCATGGAGAATCTTTGTATAGAGTTTTCAATTCATAATAGAGTGGCACAACAGATGCAAGATGAAGCAAAGCAAATAATTAGGGAATTTGCAAAAGCCTTGCAAAATATTGTTGAAAAACTAATAAGGAAATTTGAGGAAGTTATATTTGAAAATGTTTTTTAGACAAATACATCAAGTAGATGGATACACAAACCTCCAAGGTTCATTTGGGATCATAGAATTACAATTATTTTCATCCAAGATAAATCAGAACAATTGAGTCTAAATTGTGTAAGGGCAAACAATTTCAGGAATGACGGACTATCATGCCCCTTCTCAAACCAAACATAATCAAGTGCTCCTAAGCCTATTATCTTATTTCCATGGGCTTATGGGTAAGATGAGGGAAATCTTTTTTAAAAATAATAACTTAAGTTTGTCGTAGTTACTTTATAATATTTTAAAGGACAACTTATAAATTGTTTTAAGAAATTGTCATTAGGGAGGAGTGCCTGGGGTATTCCTAGACTTCAAGTTAGTCCTAATATTATTTTAGATTTACTGTAAAGAACAACTTAAATATTTTATTTTTATCGGCCACCTAAATGGGGCACAATAAGGCAATTTATAGCTCCTAGAAATATTTTATTATTTCTTTATCTTTTGGGATGAGAGTTATAATATAAAATTAGGAGGGAATTTACCAATTTTGAAATAAAGTAGTGGAGAAAAATAAATAGGAAAAGAAAGAATTAATATTTAATTATTTCCTCAATGAATCTATAAAAGAAGAGAAAAATCTCAAAGGAGATATGCAATTGAATATTATCAACTTCTCTCATTTTTAGAGCACTTGTGTTCAAAAACCAATTCAAAGATAAAACCTCTTATGGTCACGTGATCCAAGAACAAAAAACCTTGAGGTCTCATTGGAATTCAAGAACAAAAAACCTTGAGGTCTCATTGAAATTCAAGAACAAAAACTAATAGTCTTGCTGGGTGATTCTAGCTCAAGGATTGCATTGGTGATAATTATAGAAGTTTCTATATTTTCAGAGTTGTGTGGTTTGTGGATTTCCAATGTATTTCAATTGGTGTGAAGATTTCCAATTTTCTAGAATTTGTGTGTAGTTTCTAGTTTTTATTGGTGAGAAATTATCATGCAAATGATTTTTAAAGTGTTTAATTGTTTAAGTTGAAAGTGTTAAATTTATTAATAATTTATGGTACCATGGCTAGTCATACCATTTAATTTTTGTCATTATTGCTATTTAAAATACATTTTAAGGGGTCTGCCATCCCACATATTCCGTAATCGCAGCCTTTAAATCTCTTCTACTGCTGGTCACTGCTGTTGACAATAGTTTTAGTTTTTTTAATGATTAAAACTTGAATTTTAAGCTGTAATATTCCTTATTTGAGGAGGAAATTCGATGTTAAGCTGCTAATATTGTTTTCTATGTAGCTGTACCACTACTAAGGGGAATCACAACCTTACCGGCCTGCTAAATTAATATTCTACAGCTTGCTTTCATCACTAAATGTAGCCTATGGGTTGGAATAAGCTACAAATATTTGATTATGATTTCTAACATTAGATTTACATGATGTGTTGTCCCACCCCAGGTGGACACTTGCAAAATTAATTTTTCTGCCTGTGGGTTATTTGTGGTTTACAAAGTTTTGATATTGTTTTGGTTTTCACTGAAGTCTTGCCAGGAAATTAATGAAACACTTATAATTGCAAGCATACAAATGCAATGAAAGTAGTATGGGTAGTAAATGCTGAAAGGAATTTAAACTGATTTAATAAGCTCATTAATACAATGCCTTAGATGTTCAAATCAGACTAAATAATATTCTTAACAACAGCCATAAACTTCCAACATAGGCTTATCTTTGCATTTCAATCACATTACATTCATACCCGGAGTGTGAATACAATATATGCAGGTCTGAAACTGAATGTTGCAATGAATGGAAATCTGTAGTAGCAGATAGTATCTCCTCATAATGGATGCCTAACTCCAGAGAGGTGCTTCTCCACCTTAAACTCAATGCCCAAGTAGACAATAACCCCAAACGCCCACAAGGATGATGAATGGCAGCTTATTCCTTAGGCGTTTTTGCCTCAAATCCACACACCTTCAGCTACTGGCAAGAGTACAGCCTGTGCAATAAGTTCCACATGACGTCAACACAAATATTAGCAGCAATAAAAGACTTCAGCAGGGGTTGTCTTTAATCTGCCCTTCAAAACCCTTAAGTTTCTTGAAGATAAACTCTGAGAAAATGCATAATTAATCTCCCACATGCCCAAGGAAGAAGGCACAGCCAGAAGTAAGAATGTTCTCCAATATTAATTCTTCAATCTTCTGTTTTGCTGAGAATAAATCCCTTGAAAACTTCTATGATTACTTCTCCAATAAAGCTCAATATTGACCCCTGGTTGAAGCCAATCCATGAGGCAATCTTCAGCTGGTATTTCACAACCTCAGAATGCAAGAATCAGATAGATACAACGTTCTCAATGACCAAAAATTGCAGAAATTGCAGAAACCCTAAGTTTCTTCTTCTCCACAGCAAATCTCTTCAAAAGCCAAATGTCTAAATCATGAATGAATTCTTTTTCATTTGCTTTGACAACTTATATACTTTTCATGACTTACGTCAACCTCTAGAAGCTTCTCATCATTTAAATATATTTTAATATTTCCTTTAATGCACTTTATAATGTCTCATGAGATGCGCACCCCTTTTAATGCACTTAATATCTTTAAGTCATTTAATGGCCCCATTGACATAAAGTTATAATATAACATTATAATGCATTTTTCCAATAGATAATTAATTATTATTAAAGATTGATTTTAATAATAATTAAAATAACATAAGTTGCTCATTAAACATTATTTTTTTCCATTCCATCTGAACCGAGAGGTCAACCACTAAGTCAACTGCGCATCCAGGTGCCCTGCTAAAAATAGTAATACTAAGCTCCAGTGATTAGGTGACTTACTATAAATAGTAAGTGTGCATATCTAAGTCCCAAATCCTCTGCAAAGGCCAAACCTTAACAGTACCTTGCTCCAGAGAAAAATAACACCACCAAAGGACCAGGTATCTACCTCATAGGACCCTCTAACCATGAGTATTAGCCTACGAGGGTCAAATGATAGGCTAATCATCGAGATGCTGAGGCAAACAAAAATGGGGACATTACACATGATATTTTTGTTTTCTAGTAATTATATCAAAGACATTTCTGTAGTGCTAATCAGTGTTTCAGTCATTAATTTTTTGTGTAATTTATTGGTAGAAATAATATAAGAATAATAATTGATTCTTGCTCTCTAAGTATAAGGTCCCTTGCCAATTTGAACGATAAATTCCTCCCAAACACTTAATATAGCATATTTCATTTGCTAATTAAGTAAATATCGACTGAGTAGAAATCTCTAAGCAAGTCATGGTATGTATATTCTAATTTCAAGTTTTCAATCATTCAACATATTCAACACAGGACACCATATAGATTTTGCAGTCTCATGAACAGCAATGAATTTTGCAAGGTTTTTGAGTAATAAAATGGACTGTTTACTTATTGATATCAGACTTTATTCATTGACAAAACCATAGCAAATAGGCTTCCCAAACATTCAAAATTTATAATCAAAATTATTATGAACTCAGAGCAAGATATTCAGATTGTCTAAAGAGATGTTTTGAGTTTACATTGATCACCATTAAATAAGTCAATACTTAGAAATAACTAACAGCTGGTCTGAGTACACATACCGAATGAGACATCTCTGGGATTCAGCGAACTAAGTCTTATACAACAGCAAGGATAACTAACAGCAGCAGAGAACAATCTACTCAAACCTGGCAAACATATCAACTTGTATTGTCAATGAATGTTTGAAGATTTCGGCCTTCATAGTGGTGAAGCTCACACTCTCCTAAGACGTTCTTTGAACAAGCACGGGTCAGCCTAAGAGGAGTACCACAAACTTCTTTACAACATCCGACTTCTCCTTCCAGTTAGACACCACTTGAAATTCTTAACTCAGTGATTGTATTTTTGTTACCAAATTGAATTGTTTAAGCTCCGGGATGACACGACTTGACTCAGAACATTCTTTAAAAGCAACATTTTTGGTATATATGTTGTCATGACACCATGAAGCTTATATAGAAGCAAATGAAGCAAATCGATATGCCAATATTGGGATCGAATAAAGTCAACTGCTAAATATATCGCTTATGTGCATGATTTGGAACTCTCCAATCTGCCGCAAATATGAGAGACAAAAGTAATATTATTGACCCTTGAATAATATTATTCTTGCAAATGAAATAAGCTGCTAAATATACTCTCCATTCTATTAAATTCCACTATTTGTCTTCTTATTTCTGATGGATCTTCTGATTCGTCTATATCTGGATTTCGTTCTTCCTACACTTGGTAGGCTGGCGCTGACTTGAAAAGCCCACTTCCTCAATATCTCCTTTCTTGGGCAGGGAAGAAAAGTCACAAGGTCGACTCCTTTGTTTGTCCCAAGCGGCTGAATAAAGAAAAACTTAGATTGTCTTTTTCCTTGTTTTTGTCATCACCTTGTATCACATCTCCTAAATAAATGTTTATTGACTGGCATCTATTATAATCATGGATATAAATGTCTCCCACAAAATTCAGATCTTTATGATAGGATCTGATGCCTTGGACTAAATTACATAAGACAATTTTGTCTTATTTGCCTGGTCATACTTGCAATCTATAATTCATATTTGATGTTCCTTTAAATTCATTAGCCTCCTTCAAATTAAATCGATCAAGCAAGCACCTAGCTAGGTCAACGATATTTAAATATTTATTTATAATCTCAGAAATCTGCAATAATAATCTAGATATGAATATGTAAATTATTCAGAAACCCTTATGCAGCAACTTCAAACCTTTGCTTCTCAAACAAGCTGATATCAATCGATTATCCCAAATTTATCTCCGCAGGAGACACATCAATTTGCTTGAACGTGCACGTGCGAACTGTGAAGAACCCTACTGGTTCTACTTCAACCCCCGATGCTTAAACTGATGTGTTTTGTGTTTTTGAAGGTTTTTGATTTTTTTTGTGGTTTTTTACTCATGAAGATATTGGTGTGATTTTGAAAGAAAATGCTTGCAAAAATTCAAATAAATACTACAATGCTAAATATGAAGGAATCCAATTGATATACTAATGCCAAATTATTTATTGTTGTTCCAAACTGATTACAGCTGTGATCAGACAACATGCATAGTAAAAAGCAATAGCATTTATTCAGAAATCCTGGTTATTGCAACTGTCAATAATGGTGAAGATTGAGTACGACACACCTCAAAAAAGCCTTCTCCAGCCTCGAGATTGGTGCAAACTATCCCAGAGATCAAGGCGTCCCATCTGGTGAAGGAAGAAGACCAAAAAGCAAGGCATCCAGGCTTGAGGAAAAAGTATGGCCCTCCAGCTGAGTGGTATGGCCTCCAAAACAGTAGCAATAGAATCCGTACAACCTTGGAATTCATGCTAGATGAAGAACTGAACCAGCCGCTCAAAGATATCACCTTCCCTGACAAATATTAAATTGAAACCTGTATAATAACTTCTCAATGATCTCTATAATAACTTCTGAATGAAGCTATTCAACTGGCAGGCAATAAATCAGTTGATAATTCACAGCCTCTGAACTACAAACACTGAAGATGGCTCGTTCTCCAATGCAGAAGAAAACTAAAACCCTTGGCTTCGTTCTTTGTAGAAGAAATTGGCTAAAATCGATTCTCATATCATAATCAATGAATTTCTCTCAAAGAAAACTTATATATCCTCAATTAGGTCGATTTCCTTCAAAAAGCATCATTAAAATAAAACTTGAATTTCACTTTTAATTCTTCAATAGTTTGGGCGCCCTTTTAATTATAATAATTAATTAAAAAGTGGCCCCTTCTTCATGATGGTCGTGAAGAGCACAAAGATATACTGAGAAGGGGGGGGGAGGGGGGTGAATCAGTATATCAACTAACCTTTTCCCTCTCAACTCTTATCAACTTCAAACTTTAATACAAATCATCTATGCAAGAGTATCTCAATATGAACAAGTTGACACCAAGATTTTACGTGGAAACCCTTACGGGAGAAAACCACGGTACAAACAATGTACTTTATGAATTATATAAACTTTTACAATGAATGTAGGCACCAACCTACTTGAATCACCAAATAAGTAGTTTAGTAGGCACCAACCTACAAAGAGCACCAACTCTTAATCCTGATTTAGTAGGCACCAACCTACAAGGAGCTTCAACCCCTAATGTTGATTTAGTAGGCACCAACCTACAAGGTGCACCAACCCCTACTTGCCAAGCACCTACTTAGGAAAGATTATAATTTGAATGAATTGTGTTCCATCTTCAATGTTGCTTCTTCAATGGATGATGGACTTTACACTCTTCTTGAAATTATCCTCCTTGAGTGATATCAAAATGTCTTGTTCACAACTTTCCTTTTCACATAAAAAATTTACTTCATGATGATGCCATCTACTTCACCAAATATGCATTATATTCCACTTGACTTTATCTTTCTTGAATGATGTCTATATAAGTCAGTATATGATGAGTTTACTTTACAGATCTGCCTCTTTTATTCTCCTCATACAAATTTTTTACAAACTCCTCTTGGACTGTCTTTGAATTACCTTCACAAGTCACTTCTCTTCATAAATCTGCTCAACATGTAAATATATCTTCACAAAACTCTGCTTCAATCTGCATGTATTTCTCTTTGCTTCTGCATGAACTTTGGAACAAGTTCTTCTTTCAAAAACTGTCTTATTTTACTTCAGATGATATTCACTTTATACAATTCCAATTCAGACTACTTCATCTCTTTATCACAAGTAATGTTCAATAAACTCCTTAACAACCACACATAAAATCTTCAATTAGATCCCATCACATACAACACGTGGTTTTGATATGATCTTTATTCTACACTCACTGCTCTTCACCCAATTGTGACTCAAGGATAAAACATTTATTTCACTCACAGCACCCCACACATTTGTGTTTTGATGATATATTGATTTTTCCACACAACACACACAACTCAACCTCAAAAACGTATCTCCATTTAATATTTATATATTCTTCATAGGAGATATCCTTTTCCTAGAGAAACATCCCTTGAATGTGTTATTACAATATTTAATTGTTGTCTACACTTAGATCGCACCTCCTTAATCTGAGTTTTTCCAAAACATCCTTGAAAGAACATGTCACCTTTTGTTCGCATCTGTTCAAGAGACAGAATTAGTTTGTCTTTATTTTTATCCACTTTAATTGTTTATTAAAATATATCTTTAGCTTACCTCCCTTGAATGAAATCTTCCTTTAATTTGTAAATCGATGTTGAAGATTAACAAAAAGACATATTCCTTTAGTTGCACCGATTTCTTTAAAGAAGACGTGTCATTTGGATGCAGCATTTGCCTTTTAGAAACAGACACACCTCTTTACCAAGCGATTTCCAACTCTTCGAAAAAGGTGTTTAAGATAAGAGAATATGTGTCTTTTCAAGAGACATTCTACTTCATTCCACCCTATAATTCTTTACTAATTGACTTTTTAATCATGATGTCTTTAATCTTTTGATTTGTGAACTATGATGTCTCATCCTTCATTCACATCTGCTGATATACAGTAGCGGCTTCTTTGAAATATGTATTATGTTAAGTTAACAAATACGTATTATGTTTAGATCCTTTTATGCTTTGAATTTGGATGCTGAATTTGAAGCTATCGGTGTAACGAAGGATCTTCAGATTTGATCATGAATCGTTCTTACTGGAGATTCTTAACTGCCCCGCATTTCTCTAATTTGCTTTCTTTATCAATAGTCAATCTTAAGGGATGTCACTTTGATTAATATCAATAGTAGTTGCTCTTGCAATAGCCCGACAATATCTCCAATGCCTTCTTTACAATAATATAAGAATGACTCAATATCTGATCAATTTCTTCTTCAAATGTGATTTAAACTAAGCTTCACAATCCCTTCATGAAATCTGCAAATATACTCTTTTATATCTGTATAAGTCTCATCACACATATGATATATAACTGCTGCAAATTCTTCCTTATTTTGTCCTTAATTTCTATTTCATGTTTGACATCAATGACAATATTTCTAACAGGTTGACCCCTTCAATAAGTCACTTAAGTTATAATATTAAATTACATAACAACTTTATAATATAGGCTTCAATTAAATTAATATTTATTTTAGCAAATAAATATTAATATCTCTCTCAATATAAGTCCAAATGACAAACCGTCTGAAGCCAGATGATAAGTGACTGAATCTGCATATGACCAGACCATATTGCTAAAAATAGCAAGGGTGCTCCGCTGAGTGTCTCCACTTACTAAAAATAGTAAGTCAAGCAAATGATGTCCGAAAAACCTCGAACGAAAGCCAAACTGAATAATTCTGATAACTGAAGCCAAGCCATGCCTCAACAAAACCCTCTATCCTCCATATTAGCCTACGAGGGCCACATAATAGGCTAATCTCAAGTACTGAGAGATGTCAACTGGAAGGGGGCATTACACGAACCCCAACACCAGCTAGGGAGGAATCTTTCCCCCTCGAAACTAGAACCCACAAGATAACCCTCCTAGGGTTTCGAACTTAAAGAGCTCCTCCAAACTTCAAACCCCAAATGAAATAATAAACCAGAATTGTGAGAGAATGAGCTCTCAAATCATATTTATAATGCCTTTATGCACTTTCAGGGTTTTCCCGCCTAAAACATTTAATTCCCCCTTCATTAATTTATTATTAAAATGTTTCAAAGTCACTTTATACCCTTAAAATATACTTTTTAATATTACCCTTTTTACTTTGCACTCTTTTGCTTGGTAACATTAAATAATTAAATTAATTATTATTCCTTAGGCAGCTGGCAAACGGGGACATTACACTAAGTCTAGAAGGCAATGCCACCAAGACATTAGTTATAAAATTTCATTTCTACCATTGTATTCATTTAGATCTATGCAACTTGCCACTAAAAAGTTAGTGTCCCAAACCACTGTATGCTCTCACCTTGCCCACATTTAGATCTTGGTGATTAGAAAGTGGAGGAGCTCATGCATTTTATCAAATATTTGTTAGAATCCAAAAATATCTGTTTTAGGATATTACACTCTAGGAGAATGAAGAAGCATGTAGCTGTATAGAATGCCTTGCATCTCAATGACCACAACATTCTTACGTACAGGGAGAGTCCAACAACCCAATGGGATGTAGTGCTAGTGGAGCCAACATAGGTTGGTGATGATGCAATATAGATTGAGTTGGTTGGTATTGGTTTGGAGAAGCTTGACCTCAAGGAGTTCAACAATTCATGTGGTAAGGAGTTTTGTGCGGACTTAGGGGATGACTAGAGGCACGAGGCCATTGGCCAATTATATTTAAATTTTGAATGTAATCATCATTTTGAATATAATATAAATATATCGATACTCAACATTTGCATTGTTCAATGCAATATGTTTAGTATTTCAAAGTTCCATTTGTTAGTTCCTTATACATTTGTTTATAACTAATTTTTCAAGTACTATATATATTTGCATCAGTGTTTGTCTATTGCCTTCAAATTTAGGCCCTTGGTCTCCCCATCCTTGGGACCCATCCCCTCATGTTCCTATCCCCCTGTCTTGAGACTCCATGGAATTGTGCTAATAATATAGGCCCATAATTAAAATCACATTAAAAGCTTATAGATAATGACCAACTAATTCATAACCTTGAGCTATTTTTGCCTTGTGAAAATCTATCCATGGCTCTTTGCAATCATCACACAATGTGGGGGTATGTGAATTTTCAAGAGATTTTTGTCACCAGCAAGGTTGTTAGCCAGCTTTCGTTTCCAAATCAGATATCTTTATCACCACTTTAATGTTAAATCTGCTCCTTCAACCTATCCAAATCTTCCCACCTGCTCTTAAATACCTTTTTCAAGGGGAGGTGTGAGACTTGAATCATTGTATTAATTTTTCCATTGAATGTATACGTGAATGTCTAGTTTTGTTATGAGGTTGGTGGGATGACCACGATATAACATTAGAAGTAATTTTCTTGAGATGGCTAGAGGGGTGTATGAAAGTCCCTTTGCTAGCCTTGTAACCATACTAGGTCTCTTTATCAAGAAAGTCTTTTGGCTCTCATTCTTTACCATGTGAACTTAAGAATAGGAGAATAAAATGATATATAATGGTTGACATAAATTTAATGATATGCTTATAAAATATCATAAATAAATACCTAGGAGAAGAATGGAATGATACGTGAGGTAAGGATATTACTAGCAGAGAATGCTTTTAGCTTTCTCAGCAGTATGAATTCCCTCAATATTATGTCTACTATCTCTATCTCAAAAGAACGAAATACATATATGGCCCAAGAATATAAAATCCATTAATAAACAAATTTTCTATTTTATTATATGAAGTCACCATATTTTTGTAATCCAAGGTGTAGTAAAATATCTTCAAAACTTGTGCAAACATGCATATCAGTTGGGAGAAGTTAGATTTCTTCATTCACTTATCTTGTTTCCAGCTTGATCTGGGTACATAACTTCCATTTATAGGTTGGTTTGCAAGCACCAACAATCACTGGGTATTCAACATCTTAAAAAGGTTTTGAATTCTCATATAGTTTAACACCACATAGGAATATCATAAATTAATCGACATGTCTCAAAACCTATATTTTTGTAATGGAATCATCTTTTATAATAGTATTCCTAATTCAATTTTTCCACAGATTTTCTTTAAAGACCTTTGACTCTAGTAATGCTTCAAAGGGTATCATAATGGTCTACAGAATATTTAACTGTAACTATTGCAATAGTTTACACTAATATTATAAAGATTATGGACAGTAACCGTTGCTACAATGTGTTGAAAACATTTTTGGTTTATGGGTGTAAAAGATTTGTTTGCACATGATAAAAGAACAAAGAAGAATACCTTGATCTACTTCTACTTTCTTAATGTTTTCACTTAGTGCTAAAAGCATTCCATTCGATGTCTTTCAGTTTCAAAAATCTAATTTAATGTAGAAAAAATGATAAACTGCTAATCAAAAGAAAATGGGGCATACCAAATGTTAGAACCAAGCCAAAAATGTAAGAAGCAATACAAGTGGTGAAGTATGTCTTCTTGGGATATTGGATCAGCCCCGTACTTGAATCCTCAAAAGCATCATAGGGTCTTGTAGAGAAGTTTGACTGATCAAATTTCAGCATCAAAGCAGTCAAAAGACCAGGTACTGTTACATCACCTAATCCTAACAAGGAATACGGAAAGGTGGAGCGTCCCTGGAATAGCATTCCATAAGAGTCATCAGAATAAACAACAAGAAATAAATAAATAAACAAATTGTTCATGCACTTCTTTTTGTTAATGCCATCGGTTTGATTGATCTCTTTGGTAATCAAAATGTGCAATCCAACATTCATAAGTACTAATAAAAAACTGGTAGGAGGCACAAACCTCAAGGTGAGGAAAGATCAATTTTATAGGACCATCAAATGCTGAAGAGGTTGCAACCTGCATCATAGAAAGAAAGGACAAGCAGCAAACACAATAATTCTAAGTATGAGTATGTAAAACAAAATTGCATTGGTGAACACAGCTAAATCAAGAGACAGATCAGTTGTAACTTATTGCAATCATGTCCTTCCTACTTCATGTCTTGTTTACCATTTTTCTCATAATATATGGTATAAAAAAATTTTTTGCCCATATCTTCCTTCTTAAAATCCAAGAGAAACTTGATATAAACAAAAAACATAAGAGGTGTATGAGACATAAAAGCATT
This sequence comes from Sequoia sempervirens, assembly GCA_007258455.2. Lineage (NCBI taxonomy): Eukaryota > Viridiplantae > Streptophyta > Pinopsida > Cupressales > Cupressaceae > Sequoia > Sequoia sempervirens. The sequence continues at coordinate 81,474 of VDFB02265795.1, forward strand.
AAGGGGAACAAGCATTGGAAAGCTAGTACTGGGAAGAAACGCCTCAAATTAAAGCAATGTTGCTTGCTATTACAGTCAGCTCAAAATGGTTTCTTATCTACTTTCTTAAGCAGATAACAACTTGCAGTAAGATGGCCTCAAGGGTTTTGTTATATCTTTAGGGATTCTGCAGGAAATAAGATGAACAACAGAAATGCTTTAATGGATTTAGACTATTTTTAAACAATGTGTATGTGTGTGTCTATCTGTGTCGAAGTGTGGGCATGTGTGTGCAAGTGAGGGTGTGTGCGTGTGTGTGTGTGTCCCTATGTGTGTGTGTGCACAAGCAAGAGCACATAATTATGTTTGCTTGTGTGAATGCTGAGCAGACTCAGATAAAATAAAATGGACACCTATTTTATTACAATCAAATGGAATTTCAGCTACTAATTTTTTTTGTAAACAAGGATGTATTTAATTGTATGTGTATACTACATCCATTTTCAATATCATCTACTCTGTATTGGTACTTACAGTGACCATTACGTTGTCACCAAAGACATGCATAGATCCAAAGACCCATAAGACATCATACAAAAGCAATCCAGATAGTAGTGTGGCAGCTGTCAGAAAACTGCCAATGAAATCAAGTTAGGGTCATTAAAGCGTCTCACTCAATTCAAAAATACAAAGAATGTGAAAATTGCAACAAAGAACCCAATGTTCTGCAATATACACAGTAGGCAAACACCAAAGACTAAATAAGATACTTTCTATGATATAGGCATTCTAATTTCAAAATAATAAGATACTTCAAGTTTGCTTCACCACTCTTAAATTTTATCAATGTTTTTGATTGAATAAGACAGGAAAGGGCACAGACCCACTCTTAAATTTTATCAATGTTATTAGAAAGACAGAATGAAAATTTGTAGCCCTTTCAACTTTAAACCTGAGACTCAGATTTCCACACTTCATTTTTATGTAAGGGGCAAAAGTGTATCATTATATGTATTCCCCCCATCCGTTTACTTTTTTTTTTAATGTTTAAAGTTAAATTTTAAAAGTTGAAAACTTAAAAAAAATCTTCTTAGCGTTTGATTTGACCTTTCTTTCCATATTTTCCCTATCATAATTTCCATTTCTTACCAAGTGAAATTTCTTTCTGCCCAATTTTTGGCTAAATCAAATCAATATCCTCCATATTTGATTTTGTTGGCGTTTAAATTAGCACCTCTGGAGTGCTGATTGTAAACGTTCAGCTATTTCAAATGTTTTGCAACACTTCTTCGTTATTTAAAGAGGAGAAGTCCCTCTCTGCTGGGAGCAATGCGTAGGGAAGGGAAATGTAAACTAAAGTTCCTATCTTTTTATGCTTCAGCGGCAGGACACAAGGGTGCACAAACACAATGTGTCGTAGCAAAGCTTTTTCTCTGGTTTCTATAGATCCCAACTACGACTAATCTAGCTTTTATCTATCCAATACCTTCAAGGTAAACAGAGCATGAGGGTAAAGGAGCGGGAATGGGTTTGGTTGGGTCACATGAATTCGCCGTCTCTTGAGAATATGACCGAGGCTCTGAACTCTCGGGTATACACCAAGATAAGGTTGGTACAAGCAAACACTCTATACGGTAAACTAGATCTGAGACCTACTAAGGAGGAGGGACTCCTATCCGAGGTATGGGCTAGGAAATAGTTCACGAGAAACAACAACTTTACGATGCCTTGGCCAACGAGCTTGCTAAGGAGGAGGGACTCCTATCCGAAGTATAGCTTGGAAGTCAACACATTAAACAACAACAAACGATAACTTGTCAATAACAAATGTCCAAGGAGGAGGGACTCCTATGCGAGGAGGGAAATGAAACAACGAGCTATTAAACACAAGATGTGGACACAACTCAAAAAGATTGACCAAAATGCAAGCGCCTTCTGATATTCTCCTTCAAAGCTTCATCAACGAATTACAAAGGTTGGGAAAGCAAAGGTACGAAATCATGCACAATTACAATCGACCAACAAACTCTCATCCAAGAGTGAACAAATATCCGCTTTCAAAGCTGTTGGCAACAATGGCGCAGCAATTTTGCATAGCAAGTAAAAGTTAAACATATAATGAGCCCAAGGCTCTTATTTATAGAACTCAAAGGAGTGGGAAACCCCAAAATCTCCTTGAGTTAACAATGAGTTCTTGCCAATCAATTAGCAAGATTTATTCGTAAAAAGGGGGAACAAGCAATTAACTAGAAAACTACTTCAGTTAACTGAAAGTCAACAAAGAGTCAACCGGAAACTACTTCAATTGACTGAAAGCAAACTAAAGGTGAACTTTAATGTAAAGTATCCCTCCAAAATAGACATCCACATTTAGTGGAGATCTAAGATCCACAAATCATGGAAGCCAATTAGACATCCTTAATCAGTGGGATCTGACAATGCATGATTTAAGGAAAGTGGAGTTAAACTTGGAAAGAAGCATCAAGTTAACTCCAACTACATTTAATAGCATCTTGAGTTGACTTGGAAAGAAGCATCAAGTCAAACTCAAGTCTCATAAATGCCACTTGGAGGGTATATGGCGTCCTTCTTTGGTGCACTTATAGTTCGCCATTAATCAGCAGTGTCTCTATCCATTGATTGACATCATCAGCTTCTGGGGAGTTATGCTCTGTAGAATGATGACGTGGCGTAACATGACCTCACCCGTTGTGAGCTGATTTCTCGAAGTCAATACATTGAGATGCTGCCTCTTCAAACTTGGTTGATAAAGCTGCTACCTTAGCCAGCTTGCAACCCTCTGGATCATAAAGAAAGGTACTGCGGATGACATCCCTGAACTGGTTCTGTACAGTGACCAACTCAACGTATTCTCCTCCCTCACGCTATATTCCATGCAAGGGAAAGATATTACCAACATTCTTGCGAAGTTGATAATAGTGGCAACCACCCATCTGTAATCAATCAACTCTACTGAATGAGCGTCATAGGCTTTCACCTTGTATGCCAATTGTTCCTTCCAAGCAAAGAGATGTTGCTTGTTTTCCTCAGAGTATACTGATTGATATGCCAATTGCAAATCTAAGCTTTCGTCTTCGCTCTTTCTGCAATCCTTTGTTCTACCGATCTCCGCGACGTCCATGTGAGATGTCCCCATCCTAGTCAACGCACCGGTGATGAGGTTAGCTATTATTTCGATCCTCGTGAGGCTGATGAGGTGCGAGGATCATCTCGGGCAGTTACGGTTTGGTAGCTCCAGCTTTGCAGCTTGTTTCAGTTGGGCCTTCGCAGAATCTTCCAGAGTGCATTTTCAGGAACTTTCTATTTTTAGAAAGTTAGGTCAGGCGGAAGCTGCTATTTTGGGCAGGGCACCTGGTTCAACTATTCAGCTCAAAGTCGACCCAGTTATTCAGTTTGGTGACCAGACGGAGAAATAAGAAGTATTTAATGATTTATTAAATATTTAATATTTTGACTTTATATTAAAGTCACTTTATTGAAATATTTAAAGATTTATTTAAACTGGCCTGTTATAAAGTATTTATTATACTTTATAATAAAGTATTAAATTTTGACTTAATGAATATTTATTATTCATTAAAATAAAGCGCCATTTAATTATTAAATATTTCTCCTAAGTATTAAGGTGAATTAAATCATTTAATTAAATGATTTTTTTAAAAAGAGTTTGGGTCGAACTTTTCAAAGGAGAATATATATTCTTTCAAGGCAAAATCGAACCATTATGAGATTATTATTTGACTTTTGTCTTTTTGCTCTGAGCATTGGAGTTTGCAAACCCTAGGGTTTCTGGCAGACATACGTTTCTGGAGAACGAAAACTCTTCAGGAATTAGGCAAACTGAGATTGTGAAATACCAGTTAAAGCTTGCATCTGGGTGACTTCATTCAGGAGTTACAGATTGGATTTATTGACAGATTCATCAGAGATTTACAGAGTTATTCATCAGTTAATAAAGGCGACCTCATCAAAGAACATTCATCCGAGTTTTGGCACATTTTCCAAGGAGCCGTACATTATCATTTATTGCTGCAGCAGGCCGTACTTTCTGTACCAGCAGGCCGTACATTTCTCATTAGTGAAAGGACGCCTTCTTTCTTCAGTTTTTGTTGCTTGGCATCAGTGGGCCTTGGTTTGCTGGAGACTTGGCATTGGGTTTCAAGCTGGAGATTCATTTATTCAACCTAGCCGTACCATTTCTTCATTCATTTAATGCAGCTACAGCCGCCATCAGGTTCTTCAAGAAAATTTATTGTATTTCATTCATTGTTCACATTTATCCATTGTAAAAGCTCTGAAATGATCAATAATAGATGCGCCTATGGTCTTGGAACAATCTTGAGCTTATTTCATTGATTTAGAATTTATTAGCAATTTATTAGAAAATCGCAGCTTTCTTGATTTTCTCAAAAACCTCAAAAAACACAAAAAATTACAAAACTTGCAAAACAAACAAATTTCAGTAGGGTTTCCGGGTTGAGAACCACCAGGGTTCTTACAGTGGTATCAGAGCACAGATCTCCTGCCATCCTGTGCTTTTTCAGTTTACAGTGTGCTTTTTGGTTGCTTTTTCATGAGTCGAGAGATTATACATTATACCAAAGGTGTGGGGACAGGCAGAACAGAAGATTGGACAGGTCCACCGATTCCAGAGGGTGAGATAGTGTCAGGAGTGCTTGGTATTCACAGATCTAGCTCCAATAGTAGCAAAAATAGTGTTGCAACCCTAATGGCAGAACGTGAGACTTCCTCAGAGACTCGCAGGGATCCAGGGAAGGCGCATGCAAAGGGTGATATTACCGATGAGGAGTTTAGACGGAGGCATGATAATATGATGGACATGATGTCTCAGTTGATGGGTACCATTAGACAGTACACGCCCACACAGCCTCATTACATACAGATTGGTCAGACGAGCGGGACTGCACCAGTGGATCAGCCATTGGCATCAGCACCTCGACAGCCGTCTCCGATCTATCAGGAGCGTAGGCCAGGTCAGCCTACTTTCTTACCTAGGGAGACTCCACCACAAACTCCAGGGGCAGAGCATTAGGGGCAGCATCAGGAGTTTCAGCCACATAATGGCATGTCCGTGCAGACTTGACGAGATTTCATGGTGAGTACATGTCACTAGCACCTGAGATCCGGCAGGCACTTACGTTTCATGAGTTTATAGATGTTTATAAACCCAGAGGAGGAGGCAGATTTGACCGTAGACCCCCTCAGCATCAGCAGCCGCAGCCACAGGTGAACAGGAATTTGCAGTATGCGGTTAGCAAGATTACACTGCCATATTTTGATGGGTCTGAAAAGACATCAGCGAGGTCTTGGGTCCAGAAACTGGACAATTACTTATCACTTAGGCCTATGCAGGAGGATGAGGCAATTAAATTTGCTACTTTGCATCTCGACGGAGTAGTGCATGATTGGTGGCACCACGGCATGTACACGCTTGGCCATCATGCAGTTAATACCTATCAGGAGTTCACTAGCAGGCTGATAGAGAGATTTGATAAAAAGGATCCAGAACTTTATTTCAAGGAGTTGGCTCAGCTCAGACAGACAGGTAGTCTGGATTCATATATTGGTGAGTTTCAGAGAGTGGCAGTCATGGTGACAGGGATTTCAGAGCGGAGACTCATCATACTCTTTGTTGAGGGCTTGACAGAACCCATGAGAGGTTGGGTCAAGGCTTTTGACCCTCCTACACTTCAGGAGGCCATGCGGAAGGCACGAAGCATGGAGCTTGCCGCACCTCGCAGCAAGTTCAATTCAGCGTCAACACCTTACACGAGGCCCAATAGGCCTTTAGATAGAAACAATAAGCCTTTTGACAGGAGAAAGGATCAACCGGATCCTAAGAGACAGAATGCACCACCATTTGACAGGGAAACGTTGAATGAATTGCGTAAGAAAAAGTTATGTTTTTGGTGCAAGGCACCCTATGATGAAAAGCATATATGCCCACTTCGTCCGAAGGTCAAAAATAATCAAATGGAATGGTTTTACGAGGGCGAAGAACAATCTGATCTGTCAGACCAGCAAGCTGATTCCGAGCCTTCAGATGATGAGAGGTCCGAAAATGAGGGTGAACATGAAGGTGGAAGGAAGCTACAGGAAGCCCATCTGACTAGCCTTCAGAGAGATGGTTCATTTCGACTTCGTGGGCTCCTAGCAGGTCAGAAGGTGATTACATTGTTGGATACTGGTGCTACACACAATTTTATTGATGCACGTTTAGTGGAGAGGCGTGGCATCCAGACAGAGGCTTTCGAGGGTATTCGAGTCAAGGTGGCTGACGGATATACTCTCAGATGTGACCGAAAGATTACTGATCTTCCGATGAGACTGAACAACTATGAATTCAAGACTGAATTCTATGTTGTTAATATGGGGGATACAGATGTGGTGTTAGGGATGGCATGGTTGCACGATTTGGGTGAGTTCACACTCAATCTGCGTGATATGGAGATGAAATTCAAGGTGGATGGGAGACCACATGTCATCAAGGCCATTAGAGACAGTAATCTGAGGATGGTTTCTTTCAGACGGATGGAGAGGCTCATTTGTCATGATATGGTTGACTGGGCAGCAGAGTGCATGTTGATGCCAGCCCAGCAGGAGCAGCAGAAGGGTGAGTACCACCCTGACATTCAGATCTTGAGGACTAAACACTCCAAAGTGTTTAGTGACATTCCACCTGGCAGACCTCCAGACAGAGGGATAGAGCATATCATTGAGTTGGAGAAGGGCGCAAAGCCCGTTATGATTACTCCCTACAGACATCCGAAACGACTCAAGGATGAGATAGAGAAGACCATTAATGAGTTGTTAGCTATGGGCCATATCAGACCTAGCAAGTCTCCTTTTGCTTCATCGGTTGTATTGGTGAAGAAGAAGGACGGATCACTTCGGATGTGTATTGATTACAGGCAGCTCAACAAAAGAACAATCAAGAAAAGGTACCCTATTCCACGCATTGATGAGCTGATAGAAGAGTTGCACGGAGCTGTCTTCTTTACGAAGATTGATTTGAGATCAGGGTACCATCAGATTCAGATGAGGGAGCAGGATATTGATAAAACCGCTTTCAGGTGTCACTGCGGTCACTTCGAGTTCTTGGTTATGCCCTTCGGGTTAACCAATGCACCTGCCACCTTTCAGGCGTCTATGAACAGGGTTTTTAGTGCACAGTTGAGGAGATTTGTGTTAGTCTTCTTCGACGACATTTTGGTTTATAGCAGGTCATGGGATGAGCATCTGGCTCATTTGGATACAGTTTTGGGTATCTTAGCAGACGAGTCTTTCTATGCTAAGGAATCCAAGTGCGAGCTCGGTATGGAGGAGTTGTTATATCTGGGGCACATCATCAGTGCCAAGGGAGTGAGTATGGACCCCGAAAAGGTCCGAGCTATAGTTGAGTGGCCGGTACCTGAGAACCTTACACAGCTCAGAGGCTTCATTGGGTTGTGTGCATTTTACAGGAGATTTGTTAGTGGGTTCTCACGTCACGCCGCACCCATTACTGACTTGACGAAGAAGGGGGCTTTTAACTTGGTCACCACAGGCGCAGGAGTGCTTTGACAGGTTCAAGGTGATCATGACTTCATGTCCGGTGCTAGCATTGCCTGACTTTACGAAGTCATTTGATTTATTCTGTGATGCTTCAGGAGAGGGCATTGGTGCCGTTTTGATGCAGGAGCGACATCCGATTGCATTTGAGAGCAGGAAACTCAGGGGTCCTGAGAGATTTTATAGTATTTATGACAAGGAGATGTTAGCCATTATGCATGCATTGGCTAAGTTCAGGCAGTACCTGGTAGGCAGCAAATTCAGTGTTCGCACAGATCATAACAGCCTGAAACACTTCCTTGGACAGCGAGACCTTAATGAGAGGCAGCAAAAATGGGTCAGTAAACTGCAGTCGTATGACTTTGATATCACCTTCATTAAGGGGAAGCAGAATGTCGTAGCTGACGCCTTGTCTCGCAGACCTCAGTTGAATGCTTTGGCACAGATCACAGAGGATTGGAGGCACCGGATTATTGTTGAGTATGCTAAGAACCCATGGACTTCTAGCATCGTTGACAGGACAGAGCAGGACGACAGGTACACTATTGTAGATGACTTGATCATTTACAAGGGGCGGATTCTTTTGGTTCCTGACTCTGAGGTGCGGATTACAGTTTTGAGAGCCTTTCACAACCTTCCTATGGCTGGCCATCCTGGATACTATAAGACATACAAAATGGTTCGAACGGGTTTACTTGGAAAGGCTGAACCTACGTTACAGTGATGTCCGTGAGTAAAGTTCTTGGTGGTGCCAAATAGTAATCGCTAGACACTTATCCCGGGCTGGATTAGTTCGTACCCACTTCCGATACCCGGATGGTGAAGTGGGAGTAGTTTATCGATGGACTTTTATCATCGGGTTTGCCGAAAGCCCAGGGTAAAGATTGCATCTACGTAGTGGTTGATCGGTTGACTAAATATGCACACTTTTTCCCAATTACTACTACTTTCACAGCATCGCAGACTGCAGAGTTATTTTTCAGAGAGGTATTCCGGCTGCATGGGTTGCCTCGGACGATAGTCAGCGATAGAGACAGTCGGTTCATGAGCAACTTTTGGCAGGAGTTGTTCAGGCTTTGTGGAACCGAATTGACATCGAGTACCAGCTACCATCCGCAGACAGATGGGCAAACAGAGATTGTCAATAAGTGGGTGGAAGGTTATTTGCGTAATTATATAGCTGGTCAGCAAAGAGCTTGGGTGAGATGGATTTACTTGTGCGAAGTATTGTTATAACTCTACTCACCATATGACGCATATTGCATGACACCTTTATGGCTTTGTATAAGCGAGGCTCTAACCTTCTCGATTTGATATCGAGCGATAGCAGAGTGCTGGCGGGATATGATGCAGAGTTAGCAGGACATATTGAGGTCTCTCCGAGACAATATCCAGCGGGCACAGAATCAGCATAAGCAGTATGCTGATCAGAAGAGGGTTGAGCGTACCTTTGAGGTGGGTGATATGGTGTACCTCATGTTGCAGCCGTATCGTCAGTCTACTCTGCGGAAGAGTGGGGCAGAGAAACTAAAACCTCGCCACTATGGTCCATTTCGTGTTGTCAGACGAGTGGGCGAGGTTGCTTATGAGTTGGACTTGCCAGCTGATAGCAAGGTCCATAATGTATTTCACGCTTTGAAAAAAAGGCATTGGGTCGTATGTGATACCCTCTCCAGTGTTGCCACCCCTTGATGACGAAGGGAAACTGATACTAGTACCTGAGGCCATCCTCGAGATGAGAGAGAGACACCTTCGGAGGCGTGTGATCAGGGAATATTTGGTCAAGTGGAGAGATTTGCCAGTTGAGGATGCTACATGGGAGTCAGAGGAGATCTTACAGCATCCAGAGTTGAGATTGCTTGAGGACAAGCAATTTCAGGGAGGGCGGACTGTGATGTCCCCATCCTAGTCAGCGCAGCTGGTGACGAGGTTAGCCTATTATTCGATCCTCGTAGGTTGACAGGAGTGTGCAGAGGATCATTTGGGGCAGTTGCTCAGTGTTTGGTGGCTCCAGTGTTGCAGTTGTGTCTTCGCAGAATCTTCCAGAGTGCATTTTCAGGAACTTTCTATTTTTAGAAAGTTAGGTCAGGTGGAAGCTGCTATTTTGGGCAGGGCACCTGGTTCAACCTTTCAGCTTAGAGTCGACCCAGTTCAGCAGAGTCGACCCAGTTCAGCAGTTTGATGATCAGACGGAGAAATAAGGAGTAATTAATGATTTATTAAATATTTAATATTTTGACTTTATATTAAAGTCACTTTATTGAAATATTTAAATATTTAATTAATTGGCCTGTTATAAAGTATTTATTATACTTTATAATAAAGTATTAAATTTTGACTTAATGAGTATTTAATATTCATTAAAATAAGGACGCCAATTATTAAATATTTCTCCTAAGTTTAAAAGTGCGAATTAAGTCATTTATTTAAATGATTAATTAAAAGGAGATTGGGCGAATTTCTTCAAGGAGTATATATTTTCACTCAAGGCAAAATTGAACTATTCTGATATTATTATTCGACTTTTGTCTTTTTGCTCTGAGCATTGGAGTTTGCAAACCCTAGGGTTTCTGGCAGACAGACGTTTCTGGAGAACGAAAACTCTTCAGAGATTAGGCAGACTGAGGCTATGAAATACCAGTTTAAGCTTGCATCTGGGTGACTTCATTCAGGAGTTACAGATTGGACTTATTGACAGATTCATCAGAGTTTAGCAGAGATATTCATCAGTGAATAAAGGCGACTTCATCCAAGATCATTCATCAGTGTTCTGGCACGAATCCCAAGGAGCCGTACTTATCATTTATTGTTGTACCTGGCCGTACCAGCAAGTCCGTACTTTCCTTTCTCTGGAGAAACGCCTTCCATCTTCAGATTCTGGCGATTGGACTTTGGGCGCATTGGTTACTGGAGACTTTTGCATTGATTTTTGAGCTCGAGATTCCTCCATTTATGCTGGCCGTACCATCTTCATTTGCTGCAGCCGCCATTCAGGTTTTTTTCAATAAATTTAATGTATTTCATTCCTTATTCAGATTTTGTATTGTAAAAGCTCTGGGAAAAATAATATAAAGGTGCGCCTATGATTTCTGAGCATATTTAAGCTTATTGCATGAAGCTTTGCATTTATTTGAATTTATTAGCAATTTTAGAAGAAAATCGCAGCATTCTTTTTTGTCTGAAAACTCATCAAAAACACAAAAAAACCAAAACTTGCAAAAACGACAAAAAAACAGTTAGGGTTTCGAATTGAGAACCATCAAGGTTCTGACATAAACTTGATTGAACAATTCCTTTTAATGCTTTATTTCCACAAGACTTCATGTAAATTTTGAACACTCTTATAACAGAATAAAATGCTTAGTCAAGTATCAGAGCATTGCGTGAATTGTATTGACAAATGACAGAATGAAAACACTTAAGCACAGGGGTTAAAACACAAATGCACATAATTCACCACATAACACATTATTTTCCTGAGTGGAAAAACCCTCATGGGGTATAAAAAACTACTCGTAAAATGTTCCTTTTATTCATTCAAATAGCACCAACTCTGTAACAATGGTGGAGCACCAACTCAACACCAAAAATTTTGAAGCACCAACTTCAATAGGAGCACCAACTCCTTTACAGATTTAGGAACACCCATTCCAAGGAGCACCAACCCCTTTTAACACATAACAGTGATAGCATCCTATCAGAACTCTAGAAGTGCAGATTTTGTAACTCTAGAATTACAATAGAAAACTATGAAAGATTTTCAATAAGCCCATTGAAGAATGTTGTATATCAACATCTTCTCAAATAATAAACAGATCTTCAATGCAGAACAATTTTTTGTTTCACTTAAAGAGTACTCATAAAAATCTCTTCTTCCCTTCACCGATACAACAAAAACTTCTTAAATAAAAAATGCATAAGCATCTCTGCAAACCGATTTGAAACTGTAAGAACAAACTTCGGATGAGATTTCAGAAACCCTAACGGATTTTTAACCATAATCATCAAGGATTAAGCATTTTAACAAAGTCTTAACAATATAACTCATTTGTAACAGTTATGCCCAACTGTCAAATAACTAAGCAACAAAAATGTCATCATCTTGTGCATAAAACAGCTCCCTTTCTTTGCTTTTCAAAAACACAAATAATAAGTCTTTTAACTCTTTAATAACTATTTTAGCAAGAAAGATCTCAAAGCAAAACCGAAAACATGTGATGATTCTTTTGCCTTTACCTATTCACGGTGGGAGAAAGAGAAATAGATACCATGCATTCCTGTTGAAGACCATCGCAACTACCTAGCTGGAAAATAGCATCGACAAGCTCTACCGCTTGTCTTTCCAACTACCACAGTCAACATACATACTAGCTTATAGCTGGTATTCCAATTTCAAAACCAAAGAGATGAAAATTCCAAGCAATTCATCAGAAATCTGCAACCATAAACTCTCCACGGTGGCGGCTAGGGTTTCATATGCTAAACAATGAAACAATAATAACACTGCCCTATATTTCTCCCAAGTCATTCGAAGACTTTTCAAAATATAATAATCATTTGAAATCCAACATCATAATTTCTTAAAATCCGCTGCCAAGAATCTCACTAAACATAATCATTTGAAGTCCGAACAAAACACAATGAATATGTTTTTTAAGTCCAAGATACCCATAATGCTGTCGCTGCGAAGTCAACCTATCCACATGTTCATTATTGTCCACGTGAGTCATGAATACCACAATGTCATTCTCTGCCCTCGACTTTCCAAGACAAAGTATTCTATAATTTATGATTAGGCCGACACAAACTAACATAGTGCCATGTGATAACCAATGTCGACTATCAAAGCCACAGTGCATTTTGACCGACAATAGATATTTCAAGGTAACCGGTGGTCACAACAAATAAATATGCCATATAAATAATGCTTGACAAAACTCTCACAAATGCCAAAATAATGTGAGAAGTAAATATATCACAAATGGCTTATGTAAAGTCATTAATTAAATTTTCAAAAAATGAACCATGCAACCTCTCATAATTAAAATGTGCCACCATTTATTCAATCTGAATCAAAGAACCTGTAGCATGATCATCAATTGAGCCTTGCATGATCCTGGAATAATCCTATGATCAATAATGTATCACTTGAAACTTTTGCCAAACAGCCATATATCACTGAAACCTGATCATGAACTACACATGTATCCAAAAGATTAGTCCAGCCAAAGATAGTAGAACTGAATAGAATGCCAACCATATCAAAGTGAACTGAGCACCAACAAATGAAAAATCAAGATACCAATCAAGTAATTATGCCAACTGTGCCAATATCAAATGAATATGCCAAACTGTGAATGCTGAAATGATATGCACAAAATTTTCATCATAATGACAACATAGAAACTGAGCCAGATGATATGAAATCATAGAGAATAATAATGCCAAGCATTAGTCAACTTGAATTGAATGTTATCCCTGCTGAATATAAATGTGGCAATCATTGTGGTATGTAGTCTTTGAGAAAACAAACTGTTGATCTGTAATAGTAACATGTAACTGCAAATAATATATCAAGCAATCTGAGAATGCATCCTGTCAACATGAATTATAAACACTGTCAGCATCAACATGTATCAAGATTATCAATATGTATCAAGATCCTGTCAAAGATAAGATCTGCATATGCCAAATAAAATCAACTGTGTAAAGCATCATATGCCATGAAAATCAAACCATCAAACCATCATGAGTCATCAACATGTAAATATGTCACCATCACTATGAACCAACTGTAAACATCATGTGACTGCATAAGTGTGAATCACTGAATACGAAAGCACTGTATCAAACCAATTTTAACATCAATTTTGACATCAAGGACAAACCACAAAACAACTGAAAGCCAACAGCTTCTTCAATTCATATTTCCTTTGGTGCCCTGATCATGACTGTCTTCTTGGTTGTACTTGTCATCTACCTAGTCCTTTCAACAAGCTGAAAAATGGATGCTATCTTCTGGTTTTGGTCGTAGATGATGTAAGATTGCTTTTGCATGAAATTTTATTGTAAAAATGGTATAGCTATTAAGGCTATAAATCTAAAGCAACATCTAGCTTCATTGGGAGATACATAATTATTAACTGCTATAAATACAGATTGCTGCACATTTCAAATAAAAATTCTTAGTGAACTCTGAATATGGCATTCTTTATTATTATAGTTTTTTTATGCTTTTGATATATCAGAGGCACAATAACAAAACTCCGCCTTTGACATCTGCAGGTTGAAATTAAAAAAGATGACAAGCAGAATGAGATCCGTATTTTTTCTGATGCAGGAAGACTTTTGAGGCCCCTTTTAATTGTGAAAAATCAAAGGCTATGCATATCTAAACAGCAAGTTGAAAAATTTAAGAAAAGTTGCAACCCTTTCAAGTATCTCATGAAAAAGGCCATCGTAGAAATATTAGGAGTTGAAGAGGAAGAAGATGCTCAAATTGCTTGTGGGATTGACATTTTACTGATGGCTGAAAAGAACCCAAACTATCAGCAATTTACTCATTGTGAGTTGGATCCATCTTTTTTATTGAGTCTCAATGCTAGCATCATCCCCTTTGCCAACCGCAATCTTGCAACTAGAACACTTCTCCAATCAGAAAAACACTCAAGGCAAGCGATAGGTTATTATGCAACAAATTCCCGTACAAGGTGTGACACAACATCTCATCAATTATTTTATCCTCAAAGACCTTTGTTTAAGACTATGTCTTCTGAGTGCCTCAAGAAGGTGGAGCTCTATAATGGCCAAAATGCTGTTGTTGCAGTCAACGTTCATTATGGATACAACCAGGAAGACTCATTGGTTATAAATCATGCTTCAATAGATCGTGGGCTATTCCGAACCATGCATTTTCACACATTCACATCAGAGGCAGACCATAATAATAATGACTCTAAAAGTTCATCTAGGCCAGAAGTAGATTTTGGAAAGCCAAACACAGAAAAGCTCAGGGTAGATAAGCTTGATGAGGATGGACTACCGTATATTGCCTCGGACCTTTATAGTGGTGACATTTTAATTGGAAAGGTGGATCTACAGTCATCTGATTCAAATTTCAGCCTCAAGTTGAAACATACAGAGAAGGGGAGGGTTGATCAGGTTGTAGTGGCAATCAATGATGATGGCAGAAAATTTGCAAGAGTAAGATTAAGAGAAGTAAGATGTCCATCACTTGGAGATAAGTTTTCCAGCATGCATGGTCAAAAAGGAGTTGTGGGGTTTATAGAAGAGCAAGAAAATATGCCTTTCACAAAAGAAGGCATTGTTCCAGATCTTATCATCAATCCACATGCTTTTCCATCTAGACAAACTCCAGGGCAACTTTTTGAATCTTCCCTCTCAAAAGTGATTTCTTCAAGTGGTGTTGTTGGTGATGCTACACCTTTTAAACCTATGACGATTGAGTACATCACTGAACAGCTTCACAGGTTAGTTTTCAAATTAGTTATCATTTGGGAATTTAGAAAAGTTGTTGGTTGAACTTTATTACATAATCCTGTACTGAATAATCAAGGAACTGAAATTTTGAGGATTTACTTTTAGAAATGACATATATGCCTTTATATTTTGTATTTAAGGTGTGGTTACGAACAGTGGGGTAAAGAGCAGATGTATAATGGACGGACAGGAAGTAAAATGCATTCAAAGGTTTTCATTGGTCCCACATACTACCAGAGGCTTGTACATATGGCAGAAGACAAATTAAAATATCGTAATCAAGGCCCCGTGCACCCTTTAACTCGACAGCCTGTTGCAGACCGAAAACGACATGGAGGTGTTAAATTTGGAGAGATGGAGCGTGATTGCATGCTAGCACATGGGGCAACTGCCAATATTTTGGAAAGACTATTTTATTTAAGTGATTTCTCTAGAATGCACATATGTAGCCAGTGTCACATGGTTGCAGCAGTGATTCTTAGAGAGGGCATAAGAGGACCATACTGTCCTTTCTGTAAAACTGCAAAACATGTCGTAAAAGTAGATATTCCTTATGCCTGCAAATTGCTCTATCAGGAATTGTTCAGTATGGGTATATGTCTAAAGTTTTCAACTGTATTGTGTTGACTCGGCATTTCAGTCAGTTTTATACAACTTAGACATCAAATATATCAGTACTAGTCTAAATTTGTGATACATAACACTTCAAAAGAACATTTTATTAACTTTGATAAGTTCCTAATGGTATCAAGTGGAGTCAAGAAAAAACCAATTTGATCTACCTTTAATCCTAGTATGTCTTATACTGAAGCAGAAAAAAAATTACACTTAGCATTGGACACTTAGATGAAATTTTGATTGTTATGACTTAATATTATTTGTGATATGAAAATGTGAAATGCATGTAAGTATTGATCATAGGTTCTAATGGCTAATATTATTTGTGATATTAATTTATGAAATGGTAGCTCGTTTAAAAGAGGATAAAGTTAGATGATGACCTTTTTCCCTGATGCTTTTGAAATTTTTGTGGGGTACTGTTTCAGATTCTCAGGTCTATGATTGGAATGTAATGTGAGTTTCTGGTCATTACTATAAAATTGATTGTATAGTACTTGTGGGTTTCTGAGGTATGTTTGGAAAGTAATCTTATTTTGGAAAGCATTGGCAGCACTTTATTCCTTATGTAAAAACTATTTTAGAGGTGAATATGCATTTTTATTGCTTGCAACTAGTGTTCTAAACCATAACAACTCTTTGAATTTCACTGAGACTGATTGTACACATTATGCATGTATTTTGGTGTTCTCCAGTTTCTGTTTACCATCGTTATTGTAGTTTCCTTTGTACAAGCATGTAACGACCCAATTCTGCGTAAATTAAAAACTTTCCAATTCTCTCTTAAAACATGTAAAAGTAACATATAACAAAGATATTACAATAAATTTCTTCCTTTCTTTATTGATAAACACGTACAAGTTACAATATGTTTCCTCATGAATTTCATTTTCATTGCAAATATAAATCAGAGTTAAAAAGTAATACAGTTACATACATAGCTCGTAAGCTTTTGCACAAATAGAAGTAAGAAGGTCAGGAGTTCGTCCTTTCAAATCTTGGTACATCGGCCGCTTGTGGAGAAACATCACTCACGCTTTTCCGCCAACCACGGACTTATAATGCGGTCCCCCGACGATCATTTTGCAATGAACAGCCTCCCTTCGAAGAAGAGATTGGTAGGGTACCCTTTAACGACGAGCATGTCCTACACAACTCGATTCTTTCACACAACTACAGTGTAGTCTCAACTCTCATCTAGTGGATGTCGTACCTTTCACTACTTTGGCCAAAGTATTCTCATTCAGTACTTCGAATGAAGGTCATCTATCATAAACACTACTCAGGGCCGATTTGACTTAAGGCTTCCTTACTCTACGCATAGGTTTGTCCTTCAATGGGTGAATCCGTCATCCTAGACATCCTACAATCATACGAACCTACTAGAAATGAAAACAGTATTCAAGTGTCTTGTATCAATCCTCCTAAGTAGGAATTCTTTATCCTAGGAGTACTTAACTTGTCTCAGTTATCCTAATAACTTAAGCTAAAAGACTTTACTTGATTCTACCATCATTTCGATCCTAATAGATAATAAGTACATCTACATATTCTCCATATATAGAGTTCATACACAACATGCAATAACCATTCAAAATGCAAATAAATCCTTCCCTTTTATCTTTTTCCATTATTTCTTTTTAATGCAAGATAAATAATCTAATCCCTTAAACTCTTTACCCAAACAATCCCTTTTTCACAATTTCCCCCTAATCATTGAATCCTTTTCACATTTTCTTCTTAAATTAATTGCTTTAATTATTCATCAAAACAGTTCTTTCCTATTAGAGCTAATTGAAAACAGAAATCACAAGATCAAAAAGGAAACAACACTTCAATAAAAATTATAAACTAGGAGGATTCATGCCTGTTTTTAAAGCTTCTCCTTCCAAATTTGCTCTTCTAGATTCTCCTTCAAATAAGCTTCCAGGGTTTAAGCTAAATATGGCTTCTTTTATGATAGTATTTCACTCTATAGTGAACTCCTATAACTCTTCTCTTAGACGTGTTTCCACCACTCAATTCCTACTCAGCAATACAAATTCCTCACTTTAAACTCAAAATGACTTAATTCACTGTGACTGGTAAATGCTGGAAATAATTTACTGTGCTTATCAAACTCAGCAATACAGGAAAATTCAGGCAGTACAATGAAATGGATATGGAATGAAAATACTAAACTCAGATTGTTCCAAAAAGTGTGTTCACAATGAATGGAAGGGCGTGTATATATAGGCCCGAATTGCAACGAATTCCACTAAAGAAGGCATGCGAATTGACAACAAGTCTCAAGAATTAGTCAAACTGATACTTGGCAAGTTTCTAAACTGTTAATCATCAAAAAGGAGGTGATTCGACTCCCTTTTAAGCCAGCAAATTAAGACTTCTTCAACTTTCACATGGCGGATTGACAGCTCAAGGCGTTTTTCAGATTTTAGGTTATTTTGAAGCAATTAAAACAGGAAGTTCGTTTCAGATGAAAGGGTCAAGGTTATGATGTTCCCACTTCACCATTTCGGGCCAAGAGATTAGCATTCGACCATTTCTCAGTGACCAGTTCTTTGCCCCCGCGTTTCTGACGCGTTTTTCTTCATACGCGCGACTTTCCCAGGCGGTTTTTATGCGTTTTTCAAAGAAAACGTGTTTTCTACCTTTTTAAATGTTTATAAATTCGATTCCTCTTGTTTTAAAAATCTCAAACAAAATGAAATCTTCGATTATTTTCCATTCGAAATTGCTTCTCATAGATTAATATGTTTCAAATAAAGCTTTAAATAAAATCGATATAAAGCCCAGGTTCGATACTCATTTTTATTCAAAAATTTCCTTCTACTAAATATTGCGCATTATTTATCCTTTTTGAAATAAAGCTCAATGCATTATTTATCCTTTAAACATTTGCAAATATTTTCTCCAAAAGATATATAAATATATTTATTTATATATTTAACTCATTAAATATATATATTTATATATTTAACTCTATTCATTTTCCAAAGGATATATATAATATATATATTTAATTTTATTGTATTTAATATAATTATAATATAGTTTTAATCTACATCATATATATCTATGTATATATCAAGTTTAAAATAAACTTATATACATAAATGTATGTAATGTCCTCTTCTCATCAGTAATCTGTTCTGACACTCATCCACCTATTCCGGAAGCCTGTAGGCATGTATGAGGTAAAATTAGGGTTTCCAGTTCTGAGGTTCCTCGGCATTTTCTGAGAGTTTACTATTTATAGTAAATTCTATTTTAAGCAAGTTGGAGTTGTCAGCTTTCAGTTTTTCATATCCAGTTGGAGCATTTATTTGAAGTTCATGTTTGACCTCTCATGGCATTTTTATGTTGAAATAAGGCATTAAGGTTATATTATGCAGTTGACCCCCTTGGCCTAGATGAACAACTTTAAGTTGTATTTAAAAAGGGGACTTGGAAGGGTGGCGCTTTCATGAAGAGCTTTATTATTTTTAATAAGAACATTATTCCTTGAGCAAAAGTGGACGCCACTTTATTAAGTGAGAATTATGAAATAAAGTGAATTTCTTATTATGCAATTTTGGACGCCACCTTGAGAAGTTGAAGGTTTTTGGGAATTTGAAGGGTCTCCTGTGTCTTTTGGTCTGCTTCTCAGGCATTTGAAGAGTTTGTGAGCTCTTATTTATGGAAGGTCTTTGCTCCAGCATTTCATCCATTGTTTACCTTACTGTTGTGTTGTCAAAATGACTATGGACATTTTGCTGTTGCTTCGAGGATGCTACCTCCTAGCCCTTTCCCAATTTCGTGTTGAAATACAACACCTAGTTGGTATATTTCTGCTTCTCACATCAGACTAGCAGATTGAGCATCAAAGATTGAAGAATTTTGGAGTATTTTCACAGTTTTGATTTCCTGGCTTTTCAACAGCTGAAGCTGATTTTTGTTCATATCTATTTGAGTGATTTTATTTTCATTCTGGGTACTTTAGCAATCCAATTGTTGATACAAGGCGCCACTTTCCACAAAGAATTGGAATTTAATTCCAAGTATTTATTTTTTACTTGCAAAATTGATTTTCTAAGGAGGTCGTACCATTTAGAAGAGCATTGGGATTCGTGTTAAATAATCTGGAATCTTTGGTGTTCGTTTCTGGATTGCATCTTGGGCGCCTCACTTCTAGAAAGCATCTGCAACTGACATATCATCATTCGGAGGTAAATTGATCAACTTATGAGCATTTTTATGATTTCACAGTTTGCTGGTTGAATTTCCAGAATTCTGATTTTTATATCAGATTGTTGCAATTTCCAGTTTTTGATCATATACTTCAGTATTTGAGAGTTATATCATTGTAAAAGTTCATACTTGATATCTAAGGTTCATTCCTTATCATTGTAATTTGTAATCTGCAGAGTTTAATTTGTAAGGTTGAGATTAAGCATTACTAATCCAACCAATCTTTCAGTTCTGCAATTACTTTCTGTTTTATCATTAAATTACCCCTGGATGGTTTACCGCCAGTGTGGAAAATCTGTTTTGTAACTCTCTTATACCCACTTTCATAGTGGTGAATCCCCACAGCTCTGTGGATGCCCGCCGCAGCGGATGAATTGTTTTTATTGTAATCTTTTCCCCCCACTGTTTGGTGGTAGTGTGGAAATGTTTTTCATGGCTGGTTATCCGCCTATCAATTCTTAATTTCAAATTTTCAACACTCCGTCATATGTTAGCACCTCGCCCTCAGTGGGATCTTGAGTGCACATTCTTGACGTTGAGTAGTTTTCATTCCAAGTTCAGTTTCAGTTTGATGCTAACACTAATCCAGTTAACTATTGTTGGTTATGTTGTGTTGATTCATCGGAAAAATTGGTTAGCATATTTCAATGTATATCCTGTAAAAACTATGTTATATATAATACTAAATATATATAATTATATTTAATAATATACAAATATACCCGTATACATTTTTATTTTTCAAAGTACGTATACTGTGAGCCAGTCAGCATACTTTCATTATATGTACCCATGTATATGTGTATATAGGTGTATTATTAAATTCAAAGGCTAAGATTAAACATTATTAATTTCACCATAAACACTAGGTAGAGTGTGTACATATATATATACCTGTGTATACGTATGTATGCGTACATACATGTCGAAACATGTGTACGAGCATATCCGTCTACTTAACATACACATGTATTGATATGTCTGTACATATAAATACATGTTTACAATGTATAGATGTATGTGCGTTCCCAATCAATCATTAACTCATAACATTCACATCATTCATACTTGGGTCATGGTATAGCAAGTCTGACGTTTAAACAATCACATCCGCTAAAGCATAAAGAAGTGAATTCAGAATCCTTATGATCAATAAGCAAGCCTACGGATGACTTACCGTTATCTCGACAAACAGACTTGGCTTACTCAATCTATAGTATGTGTGTGTATGCTCAATTTGGTAATTGTTACTGTTTACCCGACCAAGTTCCTCCCCGAATGATGTCTCTCCTCTGTCCGGAGGAACAGTCTTCATACCTGCACATCATGACATGACATCGGCAGTCATATGCTCATAACAAGGTAAAAACATCTCACAAGTTAGAATAACATTATTCCACAATTGTATGCAACAATTAATCAAGACTAAATCATTTAGAAGTAACAATCAAATAAAACCATCATTTAAACAGGACACATTCATTTAATAATGAGATCAACCATGTTTTATTCATCATCAAGATTCAAACATTACAATCAATTGCCCTACACAATAGTAGCTATAATATCGGGATGTAACAAAGCATTTGGAAACATAGATGTTAGTATTTAGGAGAAATCAAATCAGTGAAACTGACCTCTTGTACTCACAATCAGAAAACTAGAAATTGTTTTAAGTATAGACTAGCAATTGCACCTTGAGGTGCAATGACCACCCTGAGAGGGACTCATAAGTTAAGGTAACCCCCAAAATATCAACTCATATATATCTTAAGTCAACAAGGTTCTAAATTGAAGTCCATTCACACATCATGGACTTCTTGCCTCTTTCTTTACAATTTTAAAATTAGCTGGCCATACAATTTCTGAGTCTCCTGATAATGAAAATATGTAAAATTTGCAAATTAGGAAGATACCATCAAATATCAATACATAGACCAACAATTAGAGAAAATCAAATTTGTATATTAGTATTGAGTTTTTATAGATGGCTATTCAATCGAGAGGAATGAATAAGAGTGCAGTTACAGTTATCAAATTGCATACTTCAAAAGATCAATGTGTATTATTCTTGATTTTCTTTAGGTGTTGATAAGGAAGATTCATTTTGTACAGCTTAATTCATAACCATAGTGGTTGTTCAACAATATGACTGTCATGTTGATTCTTTGTGATCAACATTGTAGCTATGACTATAGAGAGGTCAAGAATGATTTTACAATTAAAGGACAAAGTGTGGAGGATTTTGGGGATAATGTGTTGTACAAGTATATTGCAATTGTGAAAGAGGTCAATGTTAATGAATTGTATTTGATGAGTAATATATAATGTTTATTAAAATATATACTTAAAATATGACTATTAAGGTGTGTTTAATACAGTTATGAGTGTGTATATTCTATGTGACTTTGGATAGAAGGTGTTGTAAAGCCTTAGTGAAATTAAATAGAACAGAAAATAGCAATAGTATGCACCATACATAAACCCAACATGGGAAAAACTAATACAAATATTTAGATTAATTACAACCGTTGTAAGGGTGAAAGGTGCTTTCCTTGCACACTCGCCCTTAATTTTACATTGCTTTGCATGGGTATCTCAAGTAGATGGTCCTAGCACATGATTTTAACTAATATGACACTCTCATTGACCTCAAGTTTCCATTGACTCTAAAAACTAGACCTAACCTCTACTTAGATTATTCACAAATCATAAATTACTCTATCTCTTTTCAAGCTGAAATTGCAAGTACAAATTTGACCTAGATGAGTTATGCAATGCAAAGTTGACCCGAATGTCCAAAATTGAAATTTCACCATGGACCCAAGCCGACTTGATGTTAACTAGCTATTATGTGCCAACTTGCACAAACACTTTCAAATTGCGTGCCTAGGTCATGTATAAAAGGAAATCGCCACTAGGACATTATGTAGGAAGAAGAATCATTAGCATCATTGAGAATCACTCCCTCCCTTTTGGACTCACTCACTACTAGTATCTTTCCTCTTATAATCACCCATAAATTTTCCATTATAATGTTCTAAATTGGCTCTTTGTCAATATATTCCAAAACATAGATTCACATTAGGTCATTAAATCACCCTTTAAATTTTTGTCCAATCTCCAAATTATCTATATGTAAGGTTGAAAATGGCATATTGTTCACTTTTCATCTTACATTTTTGTATTCATTTTGGTTTCCACTCCTATAATCATATTTTACATATCATTCAGCCCATTTGTTGGATAGAACCTATTATTGATGTACAATGCACACATGATCAAACCTTAATTTGTGTCCTTACCTTACCCAAAAACTAGGAGGTTTGGCAATTGAAGGGCACCAATGCTCCCAAACATTGGTGTCCAAGTGAAAATTTAATTTTTTATCTTCATCGAGCATTGTAACCTTAACCCAATGCTTCCTTAATACATTTTTTAATGGTACCTAGTTGAGATCATCTTATAAGCTAACTATCACTCTCATTTTGAAGGGTCCACTCTCTCTCCACTTTTTATCTACACTATTGTTGTACAAGTTCAATTTTTTCTATTGATTCTTTTGCAAGTGTGTTTTAGAGATCTCATGTAGCCTCTCACAAACTATTGATAGTTGAAACCTTCCATCCATTCCTCCATTTTGTTAATCTTGAGTCCTACACCACTTTTTTCGCTCTTGCCACCCCCTTCTTATTACCTTAGTTAGGTATCCCTCCATTGATATCCCTAAAACCCTAGCTTTAAAATCTTCACGTTCATTCCTCTTAGTTGCAAATCAGTCCCTTGAATTTCAACTTGATCCTCCTCCTTTGTGTATTGTGATTATTTTTTCTCCCTCTTCTCTTCCAAGATCAATTTTGGAGAGAAATTTATGTGGCCAATTCTTGTAGTATTAAAACTTAAAAATGGCTAAATCTAAGGAAGCAAATCGAGGAGTTGTTATTTTGAAGAATTAGCCAGTATTGAAGAAATATTATGAAATTTTGAAGAATTGACCAACATTGAGAAATACTATGAACATATTTCTCCAAAAACTATGGTCTAGAAGGATTCAAGACCCTATAGTTAGATGGATTAAATTGAATTTCTATGGTGCATCCAAGCAAAATCCTAGATCGTTTGGTGTGGGAGCTCTTATAGGGAATCATAAGGGGGATGTCCTTTCTTTTGCAATTTTCTTTATTGGAATGAATTCAAACATTAGTTTTAAAGTTGAAGGTTTAACTTAGGTCTCAAATTAGAAAACCAAATTGGGTATCATGATCTAGTTATTGAGGGTGACTCTAGCATCATCATCAATGGGATATAGAATAGCAACATCTCCAATGGTAATTTAGATACATGTTCTAGAAACAACCCGTCCTAAAAAAAAATCACCTGCCTAAATCTTTTCGATTGCATTTGCACACGCCACCATAGAGTAGACTTTCTCCTAGGGTTTTTCTCAATTGAAAATATTTGCACACATAGTCATCACAACCACATGGGAATCACATGCTCCATTTTATTTTCTATATATGGAGGTTGAAATAATCGATTGGGGTAGCTTCTCAATAACTCTAATCCCAATTTCCTCCTTTCAAATTTTAGCCTTCATTTTCTTATTGAAGATCAACAATAAGATTTTGCACACACCATAGAGCATATAAAATTTAAGCAAACAACCTTAGGAAGTTGCAAAGTAGTTCAAACTAAAGAAAACTACCCTCTACAAACTAGACACCAACACTCAAGAACTAAACACTAATGCTCAAGGATCAAACACTAACATATAATTATTCCATATTCTTTTCTAACTGTCCAAAGAGATCTAGAATCCATAATTCAACCATTTATAGCCTTCCTCAACCTTCTATAACCTCAACTAACTAAACATGAATGTTTTCCAACCTTCTTACCAATTTCCTAGTTACATTTTTTATTCCCCAATCTAGTGTTTGAAAGTATTTAGCTTAGTAAATTTGAAAGTTACAATATTATTACTTTCGTTGTGTTGTACCCCAAATTAAAAATTTTGCTACACTTAGGCATTTTGAAGAAATGAGTAAAAGTATTGTCAAAACTGTCAAAAAAAGTCAAAATTGGGGTTTGCACGTCTTGCATGAGGGTCAAAAACTTGAAATTTTCAAAATCTAACGATCTGGGTCTGCTCAGAGCAACCAAGTCTAAAATATTGAGATCTCGGTTTTTCAGCCCTACTTTTTAGGAAAATTGCTATTTTTAGAAACTTTCTAAAAATAGAAAACTTTTTCTGGGTTCTAGGTTTCTTTCGAAACTGATGTTGGCAAAATTTTCTAAAAAATAGAAAGTTTGGATTCTAGGGTTCAAATTGATTTTGATTGGTCAAAAACACTTCCTCATTAGGCTGGCGCAGCCAGAATCACCAAACGATCAGTTTTGCCCTAGTGGGTCTATTCTGCTTTTTTTTTTTTGGTAATTTCATAAAGCATTTTGGGAACTCTGAAGCCACTAATGGAGGCCAATCAGTTGCCAGGTGTTAGATTCAAACATTCAAACACTAGACGTGCACATAGAACAAGGAATGGAGAAAGGAAGTTGTCAAAGTTGAAAAATGCAAAATTTTGGCTCCATGCGCCCCAGCTCAGTTTAGGTGCCCAAACACTCATGCCTTAGAAAAAATTTCATCACCGACGAGCAAGGAAAAGGAAAGCACGTGGAACGAAGGAGAAAGTTGAAATTTGCAAAATAAAAACTAAGTTCGGAGGGGTTGGGTGCCCTAGAAGAAGATAGGCACCCAACTTTTCAAGGCATCAAATGGTGAAATTAGGGTTTGTGCTCCCAAAAAATGTTGCTCTTATTCTTCTCAGCTCTGCAGTGAGTCCGGCAGCGCAGTCATCAAATCAACCAATCATCTAGAATTTGAGGTCAAATAGAGAGGAGTTTCAACCAAGTGGCGGAATGCAAACCATGAAAGTATCAGAAAATATTCTAAGTATGGGAACTCTGGGCGCCCTAGGTGGCCAGGGGCGCCCAGCCTTTTTAAACACCTAATCTAGCAATTAGGGTTTACAAATGAGCTCAATCTCTGCAGAATCCTACCAGCTTTGCAGTGGATGTCTCTGTCAGATCATCAGACTTGTTAATCACCAGCAAATCCAGATCAAGTTGAAGCTATAACATGAAGGTTCAAGTTTGAAGAATGAAAATCAAACAAAAATGGTTGTCTGGAGGAGTTGGGCGCCCCAGAACGAGATAGGCGCCCAAGCTTTTAAGGGCCTAAATGGATGAATTTGCAGACGAAGCCTACAGCATGACTTCTTCAGTTTTGAAGTAGCTCTCTAACGCAATCATCAGCATGTTCGTCAGAGTTGGTAGTCATCAGATATCAAAGGCGGAATAAAGGGAGAAACATGAGCAAAATCATAGAAGTCAAAAGCAAGGTAAGAAACACAGAAAATATTCTAACTCTGGGAGAGTTGGGTTCCCCAGCTAGCCAGGGGTACCAAAGCTTTTGACCCCCAAGATTCAGCTTTCAAGAGACATCACTCCTAGGAGACCCCCTTCAGAATCTTCTCAACTATCCAGTGAATCTAACAGTCGGCCGATTGGATCAATCTAGCTCCTAGAATCAAGAATTCATCAGAAGATCAAAGGGAAACAAGCACAACTTGGAGAACTTAAAAATGGCTAACATTGGGAAAGTTGGGCGCCACAGAAGGAGAAGGGCGCTGTTGTGACCTTTTCACACATCGCCCCATTCAAGATGGGGACCCCCTAATTTTTGCTCCATTCTGGTCTTTTGGCTTGGGTTTTCTCTCTCTCTCTCTCTCGCTTTGTCTCTTTTCTGATGTCAGCCTTTTTGGGGACGTTCCCATCTGCAAGCTTGAGCGTGAATTTGGCCAAGTCTGAAAATTAGGGTTTCATTTTTCCGGGTCCGGCCCGTGGTCTAACAAAGTGAATAAATTGAAAATTGAGCTTAACGTTGTTGTCAGTATGCTTCCAGAAGGTTTCTCAGCAAGATTTTCGCATTCCGGTACTTACTATTTTTAGTAAGTGCATAATTCAGGGCAGTTCGTCACATTTTGAATTTTCAAACACCGCGACAATATCTGCAGCGCATCGTCAGCTTCGTATGCAAAATTTGAGCGAAAAATGCATAACCCTACTATTTTTAGCAACCGGGTTCGCACCTAATTTCGTGGTTCATGCGCAGTTTTTCTTTGCATGTCCGATATCCCCATGGTTTTTCGAGATTCCGCGATGATATAATACGTGTTCTGTGACTTAATTAATTCTCGCATCCAAATTCCTTCGTATTATTTTTAGGGTTTGCATGTCGTGGTTTCTTTTGCATGTCGGGTGATTCCTGATGGGTTTTCTGAGAGCTTCGCGATGGTGTGACATGCAAATGAGGATTCTCACTCAGTAAGGAACTTGCTATTTTTAGCAGGTGTGTCCCGGCAGCCGCCTCCCAGCAATTCAGAATCACGATCTGATCGCAGTGCCACAGAAACGAAGGGAAACAGAGTTCATTTGATACGCATGCAAAGCAAATTAGGGTTTCCAGCTTCGGAGCCTAAAAACAGGCGTAAAAGGTCAGAATCTTCGAAATCCGGTGTAAACCACCGCGATCAGCGTCCTTCAGGCTATCTGTTGGTGAAATTTCAAGTCAAACGGAGCACTTTACCATTTATGGCAAGTCAGCATTGAACCGCTGTATTAGTAAATCGCTTGCATGCGCCGCTGTCACCGACAAAGTCACGCAGGAGGAGCCTCATTAAAAATTTCATGTCGATCCGAGCATGGGAGCTATCAGAAACATGAGGTAACTATTTATAGTAAACCACCTTCAGAAATGGGCTAAAAATAGCAGGGTGACTAAAAATGGCAGTGTTGACAGAGCAACAAGATCATGAGGATGCTACTGCATGAAAAATTCCCAAGTCATCTCGCCTGGCGTAAATGAGAAGGCTTACTATAAATAGCAGGGCACGTAAGCTGGTGAAAAATGAGGGAAAAGTTCTAAGTCTGGAACTTCATCCAGCAGGCCTAGTGAAATGCACCCAGGTGATGAGGAGGCGTGGAAATTTTTTTTTGAAAACGAAGTTCATCCTTCACACAGGCTAAAATGCGCCTAAAACTGGAAAAGTCAAGGAATGTCAATGAGTTTTATCCTGCTGCTAGTCCAAAATGCGCCCAAGGAAAGCTCAGGAGGTTTAAAAAAATTTCTAAGTGTAGGAAATCCGCCTCACCCCTCCAAATGCGCCCAACTTGCAAAGTTCATCCTCTTGCCAGGGTGAAATGCGCCCAAGGTAGGAGGGGGTCAAAGCAGTCAACGTTCTTCATCCTCCTCAAGGGGCAAAATGCGCCCAAAGTCATGCATGTGAAGACGAAAAATGGAAGGTGAAGAGTCACTCTTGAGGCGTTGGAAAAAAGTTTATCCTTCACACATGCCAAAATGCGCCCAAGGTAGGAGTGGGTCAACAAGTCAACACTTTCATCCTCCACCTACATCAAAATGCGCCCAAGGTGAAAGAAAAGTCAACAAGTCAACAAGCTCGTCCTTCATCAAGTCTAAAATGCGCCCAAATGAGCTCAAGTAAAGACAAAAAGGTGGAATACGAAGGGTCATCCTCTTGCATAGCTGAAATGCGCCCAAGTTGAGGGTGTAGAAAGTAAATAAAGGTGGTAAATGAGGTGAAATATGATTGAAGCATGGAAAAATTCTAAGTATGGCGTTCATCCTGCTCAGGGGTCCAAATGCGCCCAAGGCACCAGAAGTCAAAGAAAGTCAATGAGTTTTATCCTGCTGCTAGTCCAAAATGCGCCCAAGGAAAGCTCAGGAGGTTTAAAAAAATTTCTAAGTGTAGGAAATCCGCCTCACCCCTCCAAATGCGCCCAACTTGCAAAGTTCATCCTCTTGCCAGGGTGAAATGCGCCCAAGGTAGGAGGGGGTCAAAGCAGTCAACGTTCTTCATCCTCCTCAAGGGGCAAAATGCGCCCAAAGTCATGCATGTGAAGACGAAAAATGGAAGGTGAAGAGTCACTCTTGAGGCGTTGGAAAAAAGTTTATCCTTCACACATGCCAAAATGCGCCCAAGGTAGGAGTGGGTCAACAAGTCAACACTTTCATCCTCCACCTACATCAAAATGCGCCCAAGGTGAAAGAAAAGTCAACAAGTCAACAAGCTCGTCCTTCATCAAGTCTAAAATGCGCCCAAATGAGCTCAAGTAAAGACAAAAAGGTGGAATACGAAGGGTCATCCTCTTGCATAGCTGAAATGCGCCCAAGTTGAGGGTGTAGAAAGTAAATAAAGGTGGTAAATGAGGTGAAATATGATTGAAGCATGGTAAAAGGTGGTCAAAGGTGGGCGTTATTCCTTTCCTGGCTTCAAATGCGCTTAAGGTGATATATTAAGAGGATGTTGCAAGGTGTGTTGCCTAGGCGTGATTTTAAATTCCTCTTCAAATGCTATATGCGCCTAGGGAGATGGGAGTCATAAGGTGCTAGAAAATTTTCTAAGGCGTGTTGAGGAGTATAGTGCCAAGGCATGATTTTGTTCAAGTGTGATATACGCCTAAGGTGGTGAGTGAAAGCAAAATAAAAGATAAATATCTCTAAGGCGTTGGGTTTTTTTTAAATGAATATTTCCTAAGTCTGGAGTGATATGGGGTGAAGTGAAGATAAAATGTACAAGGCGCCTCCGTGAAAAATTTTCTAAATGAAGATGATAAAATTCTCCTCCACTGGCAAACGAATAGAATTTTCTAAGGGAATGCAAGAGATGATTAAAATATTTTCTAAGGCAAATTATTTTCCCCTTGGAAAATACGCCTAGAACTCAGAGTGATGAAGTTTTCCGAAGCACGAGCAAGTCTTCTCAGTGATGAAGTCAGAAGTGGATGATAATGCAAAATGAATTCAAATTCCTCGAACTAGAGCAACACAGAATGATCATAGGCGAAGAATGAATTTAAAATGGTGAAAATAATATTTTTCTAAGGTTCAAAATTCAGAAAATTAAATGAATCCGTTCGTTGGGTACCCATGGATTCGAGGCGTTCTGAAGAAAATTTTCTTCTGGGTACTGGACGTTCGTGATGATAGATGGATTTCCAAGTCTTCCAGGCTTCGCCGACACTCTTTCAGTGAAGAATTTAATCAATGCTCAAATTGTGAATTTTCCTAAGGGAGAATTTAAAATTTTTCTAAGGCAAAGATGAATAAAATGGCTTTGAAAGTGAATTTCTTCGAATGATG
Source organism: Sequoia sempervirens (assembly GCA_007258455.2). NCBI lineage: Eukaryota > Viridiplantae > Streptophyta > Pinopsida > Cupressales > Cupressaceae > Sequoia > Sequoia sempervirens. The sequence continues at coordinate 111,616 of VDFB02265795.1, forward strand.
AGTTCGAGATGAGTTGCCTAGATAATTTCGTTTGAATTCTTCAAGGATGAATTTTCCAAAAGTAATGAAGAGTTAAAAATTCGAATTCAAGTGACAGAGCTCCGACTGGTAAATTAAAAGATGGATTTAAAGTAAATTTTTCGAAAATGAATTCAAAGACGCTAGTCAAAGTCAAGTTTCTAGAAGAACAAGATTCCCGATGACTGGAGACAAGTGTCAGAAATACCAGAGAGGGAGAATTCGAATTTTTGAAACAGAGTAGTGGAAGTTAAATGCACTGGCTAAAAATGGCTTCTTCTAGAATTCGAGTTTTAGCTATAAAATGGAGAAGTTTTTCACTTGTTTTCACAGCTGAAGAAGTCGAATTTTCTCTAAGTGAAGTGTTGCAGTGAGTTGTGGCTTGAAGAGTTTGAAATTTTGCTAAGTCTGAGTGAGTTGCTGAGCTGAAGGCGTTGGAAGCTTGCTATTGATGAAGTTCGAATTTTGTTGAAGCTCGAATTCGTTTGCTGAGGCTGCTAGGAGGTACGCCCTTGCTGGTTAAAGGTGCCTTTGCTGAAGTATAGAGGACGCCTTGCAGTGAATTGAAGTAGTTGAGAACTTTATAAGCAAGTACTTGCTAGTTGCTGATTGCTGGTGTGAAGTTTGATTTGTGGAGTAAGTCGAAGTTGCTGATTGACATTGGTTGAGAGTGCTAAAGGTTGGGTTCACTTAGAAATCTGTTCTAAGTGCTGAAGTTTGAATCTATTGAAGAAGAAGAAGCTGAGGTTTGCAAACACGAGAGTTATTGCAGCTTCTAGAAGTTGACTGCAGCCCCTATGTAATGTCATGTATCATTTTTATTAAATTAAATTGCTGATGAATGTTGTTGTTTGCAAATGGCTGAAGCGAGGACAACTAGAAAGGACAATGGTGCCTCAAGACAAGCAGTGATCAAGAAGCTGAGCAAGACGTTCATGCCGGAATCAAAGTTTATTTCAAAGTTGGGCAAGTTGACAGACACCAACCTGGGCTCCGTCAACCTAGAGACCTTCAAGAACAGAATGTTTGGAATTGGAAGTCATCGGCCTTCGACTACTTCGCACAATATTATTCGAAGTGGGTTATATGCAGCTACTGGTTTTCCACCAGCCATTCAATGCTCGAGCTAATGATGGAGTGCGCCAATTACTATGAGAAAGAACACCGGTCGATCATGTCACCTGATGGCCAAGTGCTAGCAAATCTTACTCCAGCAGCCATCGGTGAAGCTTTCGGGATCCCGGTGCACAGAAATATGATCTACAAATCCAGAGAACGAGCTGAGCGTATGTATGCTTCTGCTTTTGAGCGATGCATGGATACAATTAACACCCACTGGATGACCACTCCTAAGCCTTCTCGTACGAAGTTGCCGAAGCAGATCATTGCGGATGACTTGAAGCAGGAATATTGTGACCTCATCATGATGCTGAGTCGGGTTGGTGGTTGTGCACAGTCCTTCATTTTTGAGCCTTGGATGTTTTACTACATCAATCTCGTGCTGGAAGGCAAAGACTATGTCAATTGGGCCGAAATGATAAATGATAATCTACATGAGCAGCTCCTGGGCCTTCGAAGAACAAAGACATTTTACATGAGCTCCTACATTATCTACATGTTGGCACGGATGACGAAGTACAGGGGGATCTGTTACAAGGAACCTGTTGGTTGTGGCTCCCACCAGTTTAAAATATATGATGCCTGTCCACAGTTGCATCTGGCAAGCACAACCCACTACACGCGTGTCAACGATGCCTTCACCATGTATATCACGAGGCTGCTTCAGGAGCGGTTACATCATAGAATCTCGAGGGATGCCCAAGAATTAATTGAGAGGTATGGGTGTTGATTCATACAATTTCCGAGATTTTCTTATGTTAGGCTGCAAGGTTTCTCATCATACCCTTATAGGCTGCCTAAGTACCCAACAAATAGAGTTTTAATGCTAGAGATATCAAGGCAACTGCTTGCCTTTGATAAAATTCAAAAGAAGAAGAAGAAGGGAGGGGTAGAATTTCCAGTTGTCATGGGCAACTCGGATGAGGTATGTCCTTCAATGCAGGCAGCTAGAGAGGCTGAAAGTGAACTTCAGTTTTATCATTTCTCATATCATACAAGTCGACAACACTATGACCCGCATCATAACATCAAGTGGGTGTTGTCAGAGGAGTTTAAACATAAGGCCACCATAGAGGATTATTGGGCTGATGCAGCTGATGAGATTGAAGTAAGGAAGAGAATGTTCTCTCGGTTGCCTATTACTTTGATCAGGGAGTGTGAAGTTGTGCCGGTTCCAGACCAGGTAAATGAGGATATGGATGTTGTGCATCCGGATTATGCAGTAGTAAGAGATACTCCACTTCCACCTCCAGATTGGTCAGAGCCTGAGATTGCTGATTTAGATACTCTTTCTATCCCTGTCATGACATTTACTAGAGCATGGGTTGATAAGCGAGTAAATAGGTTGAAGAGTAGGTCAATTGCTTTGACTTACAATATGATGGGAGATCACAGGACACCCACCACTAGCAGGAAGAAATAGATTACACGAGGTCTAGAGCCCAGAAAGAAGGAAATAGTTCGACAGGAGCCTACTCAGCCAGAGCCTCCACGAATTACAGTTGCATCACCTTTGGAGACACGTTCTCCAAGTATACAGGAGGTCTCTTTATTTGCTGATCAGAGGATTGCATTGAATCAGGTGCAGGTAGTACAGGATAATATTCAGCCTCCATGGAGAGAGTCAGTTGGCCAGAGCGTCAACGCACCTGTTAGGGTTGATCAGCAGGATGATGAGGGGACTATTACTGACCCTCAGTTTCAGCAGGAATTAGAGGCGGCCATGAACGATGATGATGATGATATAGTGTCAGGTGATACTCAGCCACTTGAGGACGATGAGCCTCGCCAGAATGATATAGAAGTTGAGCAAGTTAGAGAAGTCGAGGCACAGGAGCAGCGGCTCTTCGATATACAGTATGATGTGCCTGATTGGCTTAAGGACAGAATGAGAAGAAGCCCCAGTGAGGAGCTTGATCCAGCAGTTGAGATGGAAGAATTTTTGAACAGGATCAGTGCCCCTCCATAGAAGAAGAAAGCAAGAAAGTTTTCGAAGATCTCCACTGAAGAAGATGGTTCCCGTACTCTTCATGTAGCTGTGCCACGAGTTGAGTGTGACCGAAATGAAGCAATGCCAGAAAATTATGTGGTCACGACTTTGGATTTGGGACGCCCCACTGGTGCTCAGATCGTAGAGGAATGTGATAACTCCTTCCTTGCCCTCAAGGATAGATTATTCAAAAAAGAAGGGAAGTATAAGAAGTTGAAACGAGAACACAAGGCCTTAGTTGGATATGTACAGCAGTTGTCTCGTTCTCGAGGGCAAGATATTCCAGTGATAGAGCCTCCAGCAGATGTACCTAGAGAGTCGATTAGCGGCTTGCTAGAGTTGGGAAGGATGGCACAGGAGGCAGATAAATGGGTCACAGGGGTTCGTGCTGAGACAGAGAAGTTTATGGAGGATCTCGCTTTTGCTTTTCAGCAGGCCTCTAGTGTTTTGACACGGATGGGTGCGGTGGACCATGCTTGGGGTGATGCCTCTATCTATCAGAGCAAAGTTATCCAGCGTCTTGAGGTATTGAGGCATGTGCCATTGCGATTGCTGATTGACGGAGGTGTCATTCAGGAGAATGACCGGTATGATTTCTCTAGGTGGTATTCTTCGGCGATCACAGGACGTGGCTTCTTCAATGCGGCACAGGCAGATTCAGCCAGGGTACATAAAACTATGGCCAATATCATAGATGGAGTTCATAATACTTTTGAGGCCATATTTGCTAGGCGGCTGAATCCAGAAGAAGTTAATTTTGATAATTTGAGGGGTTTGTTGGTGCCTTTCTTTGCAGATGTTAAGACCTTTGCACAAGATGATTTCGAGAATACTGCTACTTTCTCCACCTTGATCCAGAACACGCAGGATTCCTTGGCTACTTGGAGAAAGTCTTGTGCAAGGCATGAGCATTCAGTCACAGTGTTGGAGTTCCAGTTAGATTGTGTTCCACCGATTTCAGTTCAGGAGGTTGAGGCCGTGCTTCACAGATTCGTAGAGTTGGCAGTCAGAGAGAAGGCAAATGGGAACACACTACTGGACGAGGATCTTCTAGAAGACTGAATATGGGCATTTATTACATTTACTATTTATGGGAGTGAGTGGGAATCTTTGATTCATTTAATGTACCACTCCCTATTCTGGTAGTTTTTAGGGTTAGGGCTGAGGTGGCACGATTCTAGCCACTCTATTAATTGTAACCCTAGTCGTCTTTTGGGACTTGGCTAGCTATAAAAGGGGGAGTCCCCCTCATTTGTAATTCATTAGAAGATAAGACAGTAGTATTGGACATTAGCATTGGAGCTAGAGCTAGAGAGTAGAGTATAGTAGAGTATTGTAGACATTTTTGCATAGTGGAGAAGAAAGAAAGTTTTCCCTTTGAAAACTTTTGGGAGATTGTTGTGTAACACTTTTCATGATAATAGATCTTTTCATTGATGGTGGAATTCGTCTTGTCATGAGTAGCTAGCAAGGTCTCTTCTTCCTTTCGTATCCAAGTAGCGTAATTTTCATGCAAGTAGTTTACTTTGATGTGTGGCGTTTTATTGAGGTAGCTTCACTTTATTCCATACCACTAGCGGCTTGTTGATGATAAGTCCGCCTTGCATGGTCAACTGGACATTATCTTGAGTTTAACTTCGGTTGTGGTTTGCATGCTTATATGCGTCGTTTTGATGGTGTATGTATGTTAAACTATAACTTGAACATCTTTTGCTATCCCCTTGAAGATTGCACCGATTTTACTGAGGCTGTCCGACGTGAGGCTAGGTAAAATTTGGTTGAAGTCTATTGAAACGAAGCTCCACATATCCTGCATTTAGAATAGAATATAAGTTTCTTAGGCCCTAAACTCTTTTACTTTCCGCACATTTTTGATTAGTTTTAAACAAGCTACATTGCCAAATCATACAGGCAAGAATCCCCTTCAAAATCATACATTAGCTGCTAACTGCATGAAATCTGAACAACTGTGTAAGTCCCCTCGTAAGAACACAGCAATACACATCAACCAAACTGGATCTATGTCACAACCCCCCCCCTAGAACTTAATAAGTTATGGTATTGATGACATGGTCATTATTTCCGTTATTGAAACATTATCCTTCTTATGAATATGAATTAAAGGATTTAATAATTGTTCTAGTTTATTTTATCTCTTGGCAAATGAATGAAATGATGGATGATTATTTAATTGCGTAAATACAACTATAGATGATGTTGTTACGTATATCAATGAGAAACAATATGTTAAGAATAGTCTAACTCTGGCTTTTGGTGTCAAGTGATTGCAGGACCATCAACGCAAGAAAAGAAAAGGGACCGTCATCAGGGAGAGGACACGGTTGACAAGGATCCGATTGTTATCAAACTCTGGGAAGCAAACGAGGTCACAAATGATCTTGGCCTTGGTAAAATAAATAATAAATAATAAACCTTAAAACGAAAACTTTTGATATTTTCACTTTATAAGGAATTATAAATATTATGATAACAACTTTTAAAGATTTCAAATAAATTAAAGCCCGAATCTAATTAGGGCGAAATATAGTTAAGCGGCCAAATGAATAAAACGCATGAGTAGTAATTGGCGCGGGGTAAAAAGAGAGAGAGCCGATGTATGGAAACCTGAAACGCATCACCAGGGCATCGGGTTGCATGATAACGTCTGCATTCAAGAAGGCACGATGGGGAATGCGAAAGGGCCTTCATTTAAACATCGATCTCCTCTGGGAAAAGGCATTCCATCTGAACATTCGTCTTTTTCTTTTGGGTCTTCGTCTTTTGAAATACCAAAATCTTCCGCCAAGGTTAGGGTTCGGTTATTCTGCTGTTTTTTTTTGTTTACTCCTCTCTGGGATTCGGGTGGAAAATCTGTCTGAAGCAAGGGTGGTCTTCATACGTTTTCTCTCTTCCTCTGTTTCGCGGAAAAACCTCCGGCGGCTCACGAGTCTCATCTCGGGCGGCAAGCAGAGTGGAATTCGTGGTCAGTGGCAACCAATACCAGCAGGCACGTAAATGTGTTCATCTCCCTTCTATCTCATTTGTGTAGAATTCATTATGAGAATAGTTCTTCTTCGCCAAAATGAATGAATGGTTATAATCTTGTTTTGGTTTATTTCGACTGTTCTCAATACTACTCTTGCTCGGAGAATTTAAGGTAGGGTTGTTAGTCTGAACCATAGCTATGGCTTTAATCTGAATGCCGTGTAACCTTTCAACTGGGGGTCATACAGTCAGGGAAAACCCGAGACAGTCCTTCCTCTGTTTAAATTCGTGATCCTGCAATATTCTCATCGAGCAAAGCCAACCTTGAGAGTTCCCTTTTTTCTTGTATTCTGGTATACTTTAGACAGACCCTGAAGCGGCAATTGTCCCTCAACTCTTTTCTTAGATCCTTGATGTACTGAACGGTACTCCAGAGCAGAACACCAACAATGCCAGTAGTAGGAGCTCAGTTGCTTATGTTGAAGCCATTCTGTAGACGTCATGCATGTAACTAAAATAAAAATATAATGACTGCAAAACAGCTGGGAGTCTGTCACACCTTCTTCATCCAGCACTCAAGCAGGGAACGGTTCAGTTCTTTGGTTAACCAGTAGATTTCAATACTGCATTGCAAATACTAATATTTGATTAGAGTCTTTTCACGGTTATTTGTCTTCTTACGAGCACAAGTCCCTAAAACATGAACTGTTATGGAGACCAGTAGAATATGCCTAACAGAACCGAACTTTACCTCTTCCTGAGGGATAAACAATAAATTCTTTATTTGAACAAATGAAATTAATAGCAAACAGTAAGAACTTGAACTTGAATATTTGATGTTCTTGAATATAGAAACCTGAAACATACCTAGTGTAAACTTAATGAGCAAGGATGCGTGCTGACGGCACAGTGATGCCACAAATAATTAATAGAAAAATCCTTGGCCAAGGTAGATGCCCGTTTGGCAATGTCAGCTTCCATGGCCAGATATACCCTGATCAGGATGATTCTTCTGATAGGAGGTACCTATAGAGGGAGGATCGATCAGTGGTATAGGTTCGTGGACATCAGGCTCAGAGAACTGATAACAATTGATCCTTGTTAATTGACCTCGTGAAGGGCGGGTTCTTCAGTTGAAGAAACTCGGGAGACCAGCAGGTCTTGGTTGGGCGGTAAAGCCCCTGATGATGATTTCTTTTCCTTTCTGAACAGTATTGCCAATGAAGATGGTGTTAAATGCAAAATCTTTCTTCTCGCTCTATTTCCAGGTACAAAGATCTGAATGTTTACTATTTGTTGAAATAATATTCATCTTGAATTTTGAGCAATGTCCTTTTAGCTGAAATTATCGTTACTTGTTAGTTATTGTTAAATTATACTGCTTAGTTGAATTCTGCAAGCTAGATGTAGAAAATTTAGATAACCGTTGTATGTAAACCCTAGATTGGTAGTTATTTATTTCATGATAATTTGAAACTGTTTTTGAAAAATCAGTTAGAAACATTGGAAAACTCTTGATCCCTTGAAAACAATTAGTTTCAGTTCAGCTGAAGGTAGTTACCAGTTAACTCTTCTTAACCGTAGATTAGTTGGATGTTACAATCTATTCGCACTTAAGGAACCTTGGAGTTGAACGTGTGATCTATCTCGCAATCTTAGCACACGGAATACTTTGATCAAGAGAGAACAGAGTAGCCCTAAACTATTTTTGTTCTGCTGTTTGGTGCGGTCATAAAAAACACATCAACAGGCGCCCATGATTTTGAAGGTCAAAACGAAGTTTTTAGTCAAAGTTGCCTCCCAAACAACCTCGCCAAATTCAATCAAGCTTCGCGATGAATCATTCAGCTCGTCCATAGGATCAATCTAGAAACCCGAAATTGAATTCAAATTGGGGTTCAAAGTCAAGGAAAAAGTTGAAAACTCTCATAAAATGACTAAGTCTGGAGAAGATAGGCGCCTCCAGCCAAGAAGGGCGCCCAAGAAGCCATGCCTTAGCCAAATTTTCAAAATTTCAAAATTTCATGGAGAAGAAAAATGTCTAAGTTCAATGCACAAGGTCAGGCTAGGGTTTTAAGGAGTGAAAGCAAAAAAGAAAGCAGATTTTCTCATCCTCAAACTTATTTAAGGCGTCCTTCTCTTTCATTTTTCATATTTTCTTGCAGGTGGTGTCCAAGTTAGAGAGGAGCAGCAAACAGAAGTTTTTCTTCAATTCAAATTTGAGAACCAAAATTCAATGCTTTTTCAAAGTTCTTCATAATTTTCAAACCAGCACATAAAGGAGCTTGCTTTTTCATACTTTTTTCATCCAAAACATCAATTCTTTGAAGGAGGTCAAGGTTTTCAATTTTCAGTGATTTGGGTCATCTCAGCTCATCATTCTAAACAATTTTTGAAGAAATTTTTCAAGTTGCAGCAGCTGCTTTTTTCATGCATGTCCAAGGAATCATCAAAATTTTCAAGATTTGATCATCTAGGTCCTTCCAAAACATAGTTCTGAACAAAACCCGGGTCACAGCTTTTTCAAGAAAAATTTTCAAATTCTAGGGTTTGCTGTTTTTTCAATCAGCCTTCAATATTTTCAACATCTAATCAACTGGGTCCATCTAAAATGTGCTTCTGAACAAAACCTAGGTGCCATCTTTTTTCAAGAAAATCTGAAGAAATTAGGGTTTGCTACTCTTTCAGTCTACACTCAAAATTTTCAAAAACGGGTGATCTAGGTCTTCTTGTAACAAAATTCTAAACAAAACCCATATCTCATAAAATTTTGGAAAAATTTGTCCATCTAAAGAAAAAAACAGCAAGTTAAATTCATAAAGTGTGCAAAACTTGTCTAAACATAAGCGAGTTTACAGTCATTCTTCAAGGTTTTCAATATGGAGTACACTCCCCTCAAATTCAAGACCAAGTCAGCACTATATCATGACTTCATCAAAACAGTTGAGACTGACTTGCACCACATCAAACCAGTATTCAACTTGCAAGCATTGGAAAATGCAGGCAACATCACAGTCAGGCACCTTGGTCACTCTGGACTACTTGCAGCAGCATCCATTCCTATTTCAATGCAGAGTCTGGAATTCGTAATCGCTTGCATCAAGCATTACAATCCGATGACTTGAGAGATTCAGTCGAAAGATGGTAGAGTGATTTGTAGCCTAAAACCATACATGATTGAAAAATGCTTCTCAATACCACCTTGGCCTGAAAGTGTAACTATCTCCAAGGAAGAATGTGAAAGAGTATGGGACATGCATAAGGAGAAATGCAACAAGAAGATTGCATAGAAGTGGATGAAAGAAAAACATAAGACTCTGTCAAAGAACATCGAACGAGGGGAATTCAAAGATGAAATTGCTATAATGATCACCCTGCTCAACCGGATCACTAGTCAAGAGGATGCTACAAAGTTACAACCCTAGATGTTCTATGTTATACCTCATATCATGAAGAAGACAGAATTCTATGATTGGTCAACCTTAATCAGTGATAGCCTCCATCAACAAATAACTAAATACTTCCAAATTCATGAGTTCCACATGGTCTCCTACCTTGTCTACCTAGTGGCCTTCCAAGGAAAATTCAGAGGTTTAAACACTGTGGTGTCTCTGAATGTACAGCACATCTACAATTACTACCCTCAATAGGAATTCATAGTCATCACACCATTACAAAAGGGTAAATGAGGCTTTCCTGATGTATACAGTGTGAGACTTGGATAATGAGTTGCACGTCCATATTTCATCAACTGCCAAGGCAGCAATGGCGGAGTGGGCAGATTGGTTTATAAAATTTCCTACCTTCACCTACATCAAAGTCTATGGCTTCTCTAGTGCTCCACTCGTGTTGTCGAGGTACCCATCAGATGAAGTTGTTTTCATGGAATTCCTAAGGCAAGCATATGATGTTCACACAGTCTTGCGAAATAGAAAGAAGCCTGTACCTTCAATTTTCCATTTGGGTTGGGAATTTACACATGCAGATCAGCAGCAGATGCCAAGTCCATGGGTGATGAGTTGGCTAAACTTGGTCTCAAGCCTTACAGCAAGAGACGATCGTATGACCCTCATGGCGTCTTCGCAGCCTGGCTCGAGAAGAACTATGCTCATGTGTCCGTGCTTGAAGATTTTTGGGCCAACTGCAGAGATGAGTTCGAGGTACGGAGGCGTAGTTACGGTAGACTCACTCTCCATCAAATGAAAGATTTTTTGTCAGAGGATATCAAGGGACTTTCAAATGATGATGTAGATGTACTTCTCCCAATGTACACTCGAAAACAAATTGAGTAACAGCCTCTTCCACAGGTCAACTAGGCCAACAAAGAAAAAATCTCGGTGGAAGAAAGGACTTTCCAAGTCATTGAGTACAACAAGACTTTCCTGGTCCTCAAAAAAAAGAAATCCATTCCAGCAGCAGAGCCACCAAGAATACAGTCATCACTTCCCTCTTCTTCCAGAGCACAGCTAAAGATGAAGGGTATAAGTCAGTCTCAAGAAGGTGTAAAGGGCAGCAAATCAACAAAGAATGTAAGAAGGTTGGACTTCTCAAGTATAGTCATACAAGAGCAACCACCAGTTGAAGCAGAAGCTCCTCCAGAAGAGTCTGTACATCAAAAGGAAATAGAAGATGTGCCTTTGACACATGATTCTCCACTAGTGCCAAGGTCTTCACCAATTCACATTGATCTAGAGATTCAAGAAGATGAAGGAGTTGCAATTGAGCCTCCCAGGGAAGTTAGTAGAGATACCACATCTTGGCTTGAGAGCTCCCTGGGAAGGAAGAGAAGAAGACCATATCAATTGAATTTTGATGATCTTGACAACGTTTATCAGGAGGCACCTAAAAAGAAAGCAAAGAAACAAATTCACTTTGAGAGAAATCCTAATGGTGAGATGATCATGGAGACTGCTACGCCTCCTAAAGATAGAAACAGAGATGAAGTGGATGTGGATGATTTCGTAATGGTTAAGGTCAATCTTGGCAAGAACACCAAGCATGCGGATGTTAGTTTATTCAAAGTTGCATATGAAACTCTTCAAGAAAGAGTGTTGAAAGATGGAGAAGATAAGGCAGCCCTCAAAGCTGAAATCTAGCAACTCAGGCTATACATTTCTAATCTTGTTCATGGCACTTCACAAGCTATTCAGTTGCTACCCCAAGTTCTAGAGACACCAGCTGATCATAAACAGTTGAGGCAGTTGGTAATATGTGGGAAGCAAACTCAAGAATGGATTGAGGGTTTCATCATCAAAGGTAAAGAAATCTTGGCCCAAATGTTTCAGCTAAGGAATAATGCACATGACTTACGCCAAGTGATTCAAGGATTTGAACAATCAATGGCTGAGGTGAAACCTAGGCACAAAATCATCATTGCACATTTGGATACAGCTTATGGCTCAATGGTTTCAAGAGAACACAAAAGACAAATCCTTGCATGGAAAGAACATCACATCTTCAAGGTGAGAACCTATGAGAGGATATCTAAGGAGTTTGTTGCATATAGACAAAGGGTGATTGAGGCTCTTTTGTTCATAAGTGAGTTTGTTGCAGAGATTCCTTCTCGATACAGTCATGAGGATGGTTCCTACGTTGGACTTGACGAAGTGCAAGCCCAGTTTCAGAGTGTTGTTCATGGCAATGATGGCAGCAATTCAGTTGGTGGAAGGATGAGTCACATTTCCATGATGTCAGCAAGGTTCAAGAAAGCGGGCAATGAGGTTGAAGATTTTTTGAGATTGATTGCAGATGGCGAAGAAATCCTAGAAAAGCGAAACTTTGCTATAGATAGTATTGATGCACCTGACAGAGACACAGTTTCAAGTTTTTTGGCAGATATGATTGAGATTTAAAGTAGCAATCATCTAGAAGCTTTCTTTTTGCTTTCTTTCTATTCGTGTCTCAATTCTTATCTACTCTTTGAAGAAGAGAAAGAAAACAAAGTTGTAATAATTGGCATTTCCTGTTTTCATGCTTTCTTAGGTGGTTAGATGTTTATCTTCTTTAGTTTTAGAAATAAAGTGCTTGCATGTTGGAAAGCTAAGTTGTAAAAGCAAGGGGATTGTAGGGTTCCCTACCTCTTGCTTGTCTATAAATAAGAGTGTTTGCTTATTGTTTTCTTTAACTGTGCTTGTGATAACAAATTGTTGAGCCTATTTTTCCTGCAAGTTGTTGTTGTTTAATTGTTGTTCACTTTGTGTAAGAACAAGTTTGCAAGTCTCTTTTAGCTGCAAGCTCTTGTTCAGTGCATGTGTCTTTGTAATATTTTGTTCCTGAGATTTGAGAAATAAAGTCTTGTGCCTATTTTTCTCTGATATAATGTCTCAAATTTTGGTTTATTGTGTTATGCTTATGTGATCTCCATTTCAGCTTGCATTGAAAGTAAGTAGATGTATGTTGAAAAAGAGTTTATTTAAGTATTTTGTCAGAGAATCCTTCCTTGTCCATTTCTAATTCTCTTGCTCTGCGTTTACTTGAGAAATTAAAAATGTCATTAAAGTAGGCTAGTCGTAGTTGAAATTCCTTAAACAGAAAATCTCAGCTACAACGCTTGAGTTTTATAACCTTGTGCTCTTAGCTGAACAAAAGGATGGGCAAATTAGTTTTAATTTACTTTCTTAAGAAACATTAGCAAAGAGAGAGCTTCCCCTTCTAATTTGAAGAGCAATTTATCTATGCATAGTTGTCCATTTCTAATCCGCATTCTAGAGGTGCGAATTGAAACGCCAACACGTTGGTTAAAATGGGATTAGCTAAGTGTTTTAAGCATAAAAAAATTAATATATTGTTACAGTTAGTTTAATAACTAGGGGGTGAACTTGTTTGTATCGTTCATCTAGTGAATTTGATGTGAACTTGACAAATAAATACATAAAAAAAATATCCTTCCTTTTTTCTTTCCATTCAAAATCTAAGTATAACATAATCAACTCGGTCCTCTCTCCACATTTTGCATATTCTTAATATTTTTTCTCATTCTTCTCCACTCCTTTTCAAATCTATCACTGTCTTTAATACCTTAGATCAAGATCCTCCCTTTGCTTTCATTTTCATCTTTTTCCCCTTCATCTCTTCTTCCCACCATTTGACATAGACTCTTCATTTCGTATCTATCCCTTTCATTCTCCTTCTTTATCTTCATTATATCCTTACATATTTGCATCACTCCTCCCCATAGTTCTCTTTCTTTTTACATTCCCTTAGCCTCTTCATATTTTCCTCTTCATTGTATTGCTTCTCCCAACTCTCTTACCTCTCTTAATATCAAATTACTTGATCCTCACTTTTCTTGTCATTTCCTTTCTACTTACTCCTATATTCTTGAATAAATAATTTCTTCAATTTACATTAGTATTCTCTTTTCTTTAGCTTTATTCTAGATTCCTTTCACATTTCCCTACCTTCAAATGCTTTATTAGTCAATGCCTTCATTAATTAAGGACCCTTACCCCCCTAATATTTTTACCCCAACCCTTTCTTCCTTTCCCCTTTCATTTTCTTGATAATTACCTCCCCCCTCCCTTTCTCCCTATTCCTCCTCCATCCTTCCTCTTCCCTTCCAACCTCGTATGCACTCCTTATCTTCCCTTTCATGGTTCTCCTCCTCTTCTCCCATATCATAAGGTTTACCATAATTCTTTCTTTGATTTTAAAAATATGAATTTTGTCTTCCCTTATTCTTTTATTTTATGTTTGAACTTGAAAAACATATAATGGTAAAGAAAACCCTAACTTACATGTACAACACTTTCTTTCATGTATCTATGATGTTTTTTTAATGAAGTGTTTATTTCTTTCTTCCCTTTTACTTTGTACTTGGAAATGTGTTGTATACTTTTCATGATTTATATTTGTTTAGATTTTACATGTAGAATGGAGGCAAACACCTTCCCTCTTCTCTCTTCCCTCTTACTTTTCTATTGAATTATTTTTTGGTCCTTTTATGGGTTGTCTTATTTGCACATAGTTTTGGTGTTTGTGGTATTGTAAAACTACTTAGGTGGTTATCTATTGTGCCTATATATACTTGCACATACATTAGGATAAATCAAAACTTTGAAGTACATTATTGTATTGTAGAAAGTTTATTTGATGCATTAAGAAATAAGGTTATTGTGCTAGGTTTTTAACCCAAAAGTATTTTCTCATGTGGCATTTAGTGTATTGTGTGTATGATATTTTCATTTTTTTATAGATTAAATGCTATGTTAGTATTGCTTCTCTTTTATTATTTTATCAAGTTTTTTTATCTTCATTTACATAATGATGCACTTAAATTTTTTAATGAATGTGGTATATCTTTTACTTGTTATTTCATGACTTAATACAAGCATCCATTCATTGATTTCAAACTACTAGATATTCTCTCCCTCCCATACAAGAAAACTATTAATATTTATCCCCTTATTTTTATACAACGTAATTAGTTATGCACATAGGTAAGGGTCATAATGAACATACATGGACATTTCTAAACAAAAACAAGACCCTTCTTTTACACAATTTACAACTCTAAACCTCTAACCTTCTCCTTCTAACATTTCCTTTCCCCTTTTAAAATTATTTTGTGCAAGTATCCTCATCCCACTTCTTCCTACCCTTCCTCTCAACTATAGTTATTGTTACAAGGTCTCCACCTTCGCATCCTCCTTTCTCAACCACTCTTTCTTCTCCCCTATTATTTTAGGTTAGGCTTCTCCTATATAGATTTCCCTACTGTAATTCACATGTTTGGAACTAGGTGTAATAGGAAGAACCTCTATCTATTCCTACTTCTCTTCCAGCTACTTATCTTAATCTCCCTTCACTTAGTAATAATTATAAAATTCCAAGTACAATATGATCTTTTAAAATAATTACAATCCACAAAATCCAAGATTTCTCTTTGGGACCTAGTCTAATTTTTTTCTTATTGAGATATGCTTCAACAAGCCTTGAAAAAAATCATTGTCCAACCTAATGATTGACCCACTGAAGTGGCCTCTATGATCGATTCTATTCACAAGGATTCCCAAGACATTGCCTTTCATTGTTTTGAACTTAAATCTTTGGTCATATAAGATAATTTACCTCTTTGATTGTAGTTGGCTATAAAATGATAAATCAAGTGAGCTCTTGTGGATAACAGTTCTAGCCTCCATTTATGTAGCATGAATTTTCTACATAAAATTTAGATAGATATCTCAATTAAAAAAATAGAAGGTTACAATTAAAGGGTTTGAAAATATTGGTTAGGACCCTTCTAGTACTATCTCCAAGTTTTTATTACCCTTGTTACACTACTAACATTGTTTCATGTCCTATGTTGAAAGGTATCTTACAATATTATCCTCTATAAAAATGGATACATAGAATGAGGGTCATTTCTTCTTCTCTTCATTGGTCATTAAAGTTCACTCATAACAACAAATCATATGTCACCTTGGTCATTGAGGAACCCTTTAATTAATATCAAGCTACAAAATCACACATTTTTCTCTAATGCTCTAAAAAAGGGTCCTAACTCTTCTACTTCATCTTCTTGGAATACTACAATTCCCTCTTCCTCTTTTGTGCCTTCATCACCTCTTATTTCTCTCCCTAGGGATGATAGGGGTTCCTTAGAAATCACCCCCTCTTATGTAGGTGATTATAATTTCAACACAATGAATTTAGCATTCCTTCTTTATATGTTTATACTCATACTTTCAATCAACCTCATTATGTCATTACTTCTATGTTGCCAAATAATGATTGTGTGTATGGTAATGATTCTAATTTTATTAAATATGATGGAAATGATTATTGTTATTCCTTATCTTCACCAGAAACATCTTTTGGATAGAATAAATAAGGTTATAAGTTCCAAGGCCTTGGTTGCAATGGATAGGCTAATACCAAACCCATTTAGTTGAATAGTTAGTTCACTATTGTAGATTTAGGATTCTACTCTCCACATGCAATCTAAGTCACCACTCACTTTTCTATAGAGGTTTGCATGGTCTCTATTTTTAATTCACATCTTTCTCTTCTCTCCTTAAACTTCATTAATTATAATACATTTCTCCTAACTTGGATCTTTTCTCTACCAAGGAGGAGGTGGCCAATTTTTTTGGAGTTTACTTTGATACCCCTTCTTTCCATCATGATCAAGGATTCCCATGCTAGCTCCACAAACATATATTTTGGGTAATCCATTCTTCTAGATTTTAAGCATATTATTACACAAGAACTTCACCATTGCTTACCAGCTCAACCTTTTATTGAGAATCGTACTTCCTTGTTATGGGTTATGTTGGGTCTCAAAAATATTGCTCCACTTCTTAGAGAAAAAATTTACTCACAAGGCAAGGGTTGTCATCATGCAAGTGAAATAAGCTCATCAATAGATTGTGGATGGTTTAAGGACAACTCTACAAGAGTGGGCTATATTTCTTACACTTCAATCTCATCTTAAACTCAAGAGGGTGTTCCTAGGGCCATTCCTTAACAAACATTGAAATCAAACAAAATGGACAACCAAAACAACTACGACCAAACCCAAATGTAATCATAACCTCAAATATTGTCATTAGGTTAAGACAAATTGGTTGCATATGACTCACATGTAGTTGATAAAAATGTACAATCATAACCCACATGAAATGCATTCATTTGAGGCTCATTGAAGATAGATCCCTGGTGTGAGACCCCATCTTCTATGACCCTATTGAGTCTATGCGTTTTGATGATTCTTGTCCAACATTCCATGTGCCCCCATGTTGGATGTTATTCCTGAGTTAGAAGTGATGGTTGTTTGCTTGTTGGATTTTAGATGAGGTTAACTGGAGCATTTTACCTATTCAATGGGTGTTATGATTTCTCTATGATAACCAGATGTGTTCTTTTGTTTGATTATGCACATGTGTGTTGAACGAGATGTTCAACCATGATGCATTAAAGATTATCTAATTTCTAGTTTTGGCGCTATGTATATCAGATTTATTAAGTTATAAGGATTATTGGTGACTGGTAACTAGCTTACTTATGGATGATATATTGTATGATTGATTATTCAATTCATTTGCTATCCTTCGGTGGGATCTTTTTGGTGAATCTAGATATATTATGGATGATTATGAGACTCGGTATTTTGTTGGTGCATATTCATTTACTGAGGATGGTATTTGACATGATATTAGATTTCATGATTGATGATTAGACTGGTGCATATTTTGGAGGGTATTGATATAACTGTGGATGTTATGTTTTATATTATTCATGTGATAATCTCTTATGTAGTCATTGTAATTAATGCATTTGCGAAATGATGTACTGTATAAGTTACCTTATGATTGATTAGTTGATTTATGATGATATGTGGTTATGATGATTTTATGCTGGTACATATATTATACTATGCTGACACCTTTTTGTTGAGTGTACAGGAATTTAAATGCTGATGGAATCAATGGGAACACTTAGCCACTTTGTGTTATCTTGTGTAATATAGGACCTTGGTGTGGGATCCTATGGTTTATTGGTCATTATGTTGGGTTATGTGATTTTTAAATGTTATGTGTTATGTGGATTATGCTTTGTGCAAGTTTTGATTTACAAATTTTTGAAATGAATTTTAAATGTGTTTTCAAGAGGCCTAGGGTGTGTTTTATGTACTAAAAGTTAGCCTAGGACCTAGATGTATAAGTTGAAAGGTTATTTTTGTTATTTGTGATCTTATAAAAAGTGTTTAAACTTTAAACCCTCCTTTTACCCCCACTCATAAAAGTGGCGAAAAAGTGAGGGTGGTTGGGTGGTTATGTTGGTTATGGGAGGAAGTTTTCTCCCCTCCTCTATAAAACTTTGTCCTTATAGAGAGGAGAAGGTTACCTTGCTCATTTTTGTGTTTTGGAATTTTGTGTTCTTTGTTTCAGAGTTCTTGAGAGGGAAAAGTCTTGGAGGAGGAGGGTATATATCCAAGAGATTCTACCATTGTTGGGATAATAATGATTTGAGGTATTTTTCTTCTTAGATGTTATACAATAATGTGAAAAACTTGTTTTATGGAGTTTTGATGAGGGTTTTTTTGATGTGATATTTTTTTGTTGTATGTTTTGTGTTGTCCCTTTTCTTGTGTGCTTTTTAAGGGACTTGACCCCCTCTTGTGAAGAGGAGTCTTTGGTCCTCCATATGCAAGGGTTCGAGTGGGTGTAGCTCCCACACATAGGGGAATTTCATTATTTGAGATATGAGTATCCCTTGTGGGTAATAGCCACTACCAGGGTATGAGTGCCCTTATTGGGATATGAATATCCCATTTTATCATATACTGATTGGTTGTTTTTGGAGAAATAAGGGTGTTGAGGTGGAGGATGATGTGGTGTTGATGTGGTGTTGTGGTGTTGATGAGGTGTTTGATGTGGGGGTTTTGATGTGGAGCTTGATGTGGATATTTGACTATGGTGTTTATGTACATGTTTCCCCATTCCAAGTTGAGCCCTTACTCCCCTTAAGTGGTTTTCCCTTGTGGCAAACAAATCTGCTAGATATGTGTTTTATATATTTGGGAAGGGTTTGATGTAAAGATTTGTTATGTGAGGTATCTTGTATTGAAGTTTGTCCATGTGGCTAAGTGATTGCCCCATGTTCAGGGGTGGGTTGGCACACAACCCTACGATTGGGTAGAGAGCCCATTGGCAGCTTGTTGTTTTTCCATTTTTGTTCCTTTCACATCTCTTCGAGGGAGTCTTTGAAGATGCTTTGAGAAGTGTGCAAGTCCCTTGGAAAGAAAAGAATGTTGTATTGGAATCAAGAGAAGATGTTCTTGTTTGGTCTTGTGTTTGCATTTCAAGGTTCTTGAATCCTTCCAAGAGTTGTAATTCATTTATTTGGAAAAGAAAATGAGGTTGGCAAATGATGTTATTAATGGTATTTCAAAATGATTTATTAAGTTGTGTTTTCATAAAATGAAAATAAAAATAAAATATATGAGTGAGGAATTATTGCATTATACTTTATTGTTAAATTTGTTTATATGTCCTTGCATTTAGTTGAAAAAAAAACTTGAGATTGTCAATCTGGAGTATTGCTTTAATCTATGGTAAAAAAAAGGAGATATTTATGAGGTATTTTATGTTGAAGTACAAGGTTAAGAAAATTAAAGTTAGCTATGTTATTAAATCATATGTGAATACAAAAAAAAACTTATTCTTGCATAGTAGTTGGAAAGTAAGAATTAAGCAAAATTGCAAGGCATATATTGCAGATCTGTTTATTAATTTAAAGGTTAAGCATTTTAAATTTCAAGACTTGCTTGTATCTTAAAGTGAAAAAGCTTATTTCATTGTGTCAGTAGATTTGAAATGTTTAGTGTAAATATTTCTAGATTGTAACTATGTAATCTCCTTCCTTAACCCCCCCACCTATTTAACTTTCCAAGTCTGCTTCTATTTTTTCACTCTCTTACTCTCTTTGCTTAGCATTTTGATGATGGATCATGGAGTATGATCCGAAACGTTGATGCAAAAAAGATTACACACAGTTGCAATCCAGAAATATTTACACTAAATGATCATGGACTGTGGAAACCTTATGCTATTAATAGATTTGAAATGTAACAATTGCAAATGAGTCGGCAAATGTTTTTCCTTACAAAAAAAAATCAAACACAGTATAATGTGCCACTGTATGGAAGAAACAAATTAGCAAAACGGATTATTGAATGAACTCTTAAAGAATTCGCACATAATACCAATGATAGGTGTAGAAATTTTAAAAGCAAATGCAATTGCCCGAGTCGCGCCATACTCTGTTCGTTGAAGGGTGTTGCTTTGCCCTAAGTTATCTGCATTATTCAAAGCAAATGCTATTAGGAGGTGTAAGGTTATCAAGCAACTGCAATTAGCTGATGTAAAAACTGAGCCCTTCCCCTCTAAGATCACACTGCCTTTCAAACTCCTTTCTTGGAATGAATGATAGCAGATTTTGGGTGTGAATGTCTCGGCATAGTCAGGGTGTCGCCCCTCATCACCTTCCGATAATCTACCTTAAGAGTTTCCCTCAGCAATATTGAGTAGTAACTAGGAAAATTACAGTTGAACTGGAAGGGTAGTTATGCGCGGTGCTAGGCAATTCGACTTATCACGATGATTTACTTGTCTTAGAAGTTTGTATACAATTGTAGTTTTGCATTAAGATTAATGGATAGTTAAAGAGCTAACGACTTGCTTGGTTTGGCTCCATTTTTTTTATTGGTATAAAAGATTTTATTAAAAAAGGAAAAATTACAAATGAAAACAACTACAGAGCAAGAAAAATAGGAGATTGCTGGAAGCAAAAATCCCTTCAGTAAAAAATGTCTCCTATTGATAAAAAGACCAATGTATGGCTATGTTTTGAACACAGGAATCTAGACAAATATACATAGCAGTAGATAAACAAAACCCTTCAAATCCTGTAGCGAGCATGAGTCTCCAGTTCTCGAGGTTGACTTGGTTGGTATACAGTAACCTTCTATATCTCAACGAGCTAGTGGGTCCGAATCCATGCTACGATGAGTTGAAAGATTTTGAACTAGCCATAATGAATGCACTCCCTATCCTTCCACATGCTCTGCCCATTGTATGCATCTGTAATAGATGATGATACTGAGGGGGACCTAGCATCTCTTTTTTTTTGTAGTTGTGATAGTTGTATCGTGTATTACCTTGACACCATATACTTAAGACTGCCCAAGTTTTTCCATTGCCATCCTGCAAGAAAAGTTGCTTAATGTACATGGTAATGGTAAGAAAAAATCAAATCTTGAGTGTAACGTGAGCATTCTGCTTGAAAAATAATAGGGATAAATCTCTTAACAGACTATGAATTGTTCAAATAACAACATTGACGAATACAAAAACCAAGGATGTGAACAGTAGGTAAATCTTCAAAGCATCCAATTCACTGCTATTACTTCCAATGATCCCATTGTTAGGATCCACTGTCATAGCATATATTGTGGAAAACAATGATGAGGACAACACCTTCTCCATGACCACTCACCACAGTACATTGTGCAACCAACTACAAGGGGGTGGGTAAAATCCACTACAGCAAGTGAAACTACTGCATTCATATTCAACCTCCTCCAGGTCCAAACAAAAACTCTAGCCCAGTAGCCTTCAGAACAAAGGATATCCTTCTCTACCCAAGTAAAGAGTAAACATACCTCTTACAAGAAAGGTGTTAACCTCGAGGTCTAACGGGGACCCAGAGCTACATCCAAAACCAAAAGTTTTTTCCTCAAACGTATTGAACTGTAATTGGAGAACACTCAAAAGGGACTTGAGATCCTGATTGCTTTTGGTGGCAGATTGCAAGAGGGTGAGATGACAAGAGAGGCTTGTACAAATCAAGTTTTCCATTTGGACGGTATAGAATGTGAGAGAGAAGTCGCTGAACAACGAAATTTTCAGATGTGCTTTAAGACAATGTGTCTGAAGGTCTGAGTCAGAACATTATATTGGAAGGAGAGGCCAAAAAGCGTTGCTTTCCAAGACCACACCTTCGGACATAGAACTGAAATATTAGAGAAGAGATGCTTCCATAGACGTTGTGCACGAGGACAAGACCATAAAGCATGTTTAATCGTCTCTTTTTAGCACATAAAGGGCAAGATAAGGATAGTGAGATGAAGGAAAGACATTCGCCACAGTAATTTAACGTGTAAAATTTTCCAAGCTGTCAATTGGGATCCATTTGATGAGTTCAAAACTACTCACGGGAAGGAACTGGCCAATCTTTAATGATTAACAAGAATGGTTAAGTTGCTTGCATCATGTAAAATTTGATTGGTTTGCTTACCCGTGAAATGCTCTAAATTCTTTAAGAAAGTATCGTATGAGAATAGAAACGTGGTAAACTTTGGTTTTTTTTAGGTAATCGACCCAAATAGGCTCTAAAAGGATGAATAAATGCAAACAATAAAATGGTCTTGGAAAACTACTCTTCTTCGTGCCTCTAAATCCCTTGATACACTCTCTCACACTTGCAGAAATGTGATATTAAATTTCATTTGGAAAATGCATTGTCTTGTTGTTTTTTCCAACACCATGCATCCGTTCCAAATTGAATTCCAAATTATTTGTGCCAATCTGTCCCTTCATCTTGAGATCTTACCGAATGCATGGGCCAATATCTCTCTTGCACAGAAAAATAGGATCTTATACTTCAACTGCATAGTATTTTCAACCATGGATGATCAGTGCACTATGAAGGTGGATTAGGAATCAACTTCAAAAGGAGTCCATAGAATGCTACAGTTTTTTAAATAAAATTGATTTTTTGAGGGGATGCTTCAATGCCAAAGTGATGTTGATTACAAGTTATATGTTTTCCTTCCAGTGGATGTTTTTCATGGCTCTGAGCTACGCTGCTCATGTCTGGTTTTGTATGCCAACACAGTTAGGGCAGCTTGAATTATTTGGTTATATCAGACCTATTTTGCTCTTTCTTTCTGCCTACATGCATAATTTGAACCTGTACTAATGGTCATGAATTCATGTTCTATGTGTATGGCTCTTTATGAGGTTTTTGTATTTACAGTTAATGTTGTTTTAACTCTCTTCTTTTTGTTGTAGCTTCCTTCTAGAGCCTTGTTATTTTTTGCAAGTAATTATGTATTTGAAGCTTATTCAATAAAAATAAATAAAAAAATGATCATTTATACATGTTAATTGTTCAAAGATATTAATCAACAAAACTTAGGAAGGAAACTATCTACAAGCAATGTAATATAATCATTTGTAAAGAGAAATGTTACAATATTTGTTTAAAAAGATCTTTTATATGCGGCATCAAATAGGTTAGAATTCTATGGCCAAGTCAAAATAATAATAAATAAATAAAACCATCATTTTAGTAAATAAAATTTGTCAGTCCACATTCTAAGTTTAGGGTGTCAAATAGTGAATGAATTAAATTAAGAATTTAATAATTGGATTATTTTTTCGTACAATAGATATGTAAAATTAAATAAAGTATTTAATATAAAAATAACCACTTAAATTTAAATTGAAAGTTTATCTTAATGGGTGAACATTAGTCTTAAAAGAAATTTAATAGTATTTCCAATATTTTAAAGAGGTAAAACTTGGATTTCAATATGAATCTTGAACCCATTGTGAGGTTAACTCAAATGAGAATGGCTAAATATAACCAATGGATAGACTTTTTGTTTATCACTTAATTCTTAGTTTTGAGGCAATACTAATGCTAAGTTGAGGTGTTGGAATAGAAATGCTTTGTTAATAGTATTATAATGTTGGAGTTAACTTTTAATTGTATTTCTCACTTGAAGGTTGAGTAATATTTCTTATTTAACATCGTTTTGCTTATCTCTATAATTAAGTCTTATTTTGCAATGTTATGTTCCTAGAAGAACAGATTGTGGTTTGGAAAGATGGTGTTCGTAGTTCTTTAATCTAAAGGAATAAACTTTGCCTAGTTAAAACGATGAGATGATATCTCAAACATGATGTCATCAATTTTAAATGTCATCAATTTTAAATTAACTTTAGAACTCATGTTTGTATTAGTAGTGGTGGCAAGTTGAAAAAATTTGGTAGTTGCGTTTGTTTAAAGCTGGGAAATTTTTAGGGCATGACACCTAGTTATATCATGAAGTTATGAATGCACAGAAGGACTAACTCTATTCCTATACTATTGATTTGTGTTGTTTTATGGATGATTTGAGATTGGTCAGGTGGACTAGAGACCGGTGCCTCTCCAATGGGTTGTAGAGTCATGGGTAATAGGAATGAAAACCATGAAATGTAACATAGAATAATTGATCTAGGAACATATGCCATCAAAGCACAAACATTATATAGAGAGCATACTTAATAATCCAAATTGAACTACATAAATCCATATGTAACAAAAAAATGACTATTACAAAGCTTGTAATACATTAGATTATCAAATTTTCATTACATTTGTGCCAACAAATGTGGCAAGGAAAAACCTTCACAACTGTCAAATATTTTCCAAGAGAAATACAAATAGCAATGGAGACATTCATTGTATAACTTTTGTACATGTATTTTACTCTTCGCATGCTCCATGAATTCATAGCCTTTATGCAATTGGACTGAGTGTGAGTTGAAATCTTAGACAATCCTCAGCACCTACATCACCTTCAGTAGCCACCAAAAGAACCAACCCCCTTCAAAGTGACATACAAAAATGTTACATATATCACAAGGGAGAAACCTTAGAAATTTTTGCACTGTTCATCATTCAAAATTCATGGCCCAAGTTGAATCCCACCCAAAATGGGTGCTTTAGATGGAAAGGAATGATCTGCAATAACTTTGGTGGTTGTGTAAAGCAACACCATGAATGTTGGTAGGTGGAGAGGGTGGATAGAGACGCGTGTAGCCTTCATGTGCTACAAAAACACATTGTAGGCACTATTCATCCTTTTTTGGCACTTTCACCATCAACAAGAACCTCCACCAAATGCATGCAACTTTTCCTCATCCTTCCCTTCAATGATTTCATGGTGAGCATTAAAATTATCAAACCCCTAACAAAGCATAGGGTAGCCATCAAGGGTTGGTAAAATCGGCTATTTGAAGAAAGGAGCAGCATTAAAACTGTTTAACCCTTGCGACACACTCTATTGGGTGTCAGGCCTCAAGCCTATTGCATGCCTTCTCCCATTTTTTGCCTTGGAATTCACCTTTTTTCGTTCACTTTGGCTTATCAAGGATGTAATAGGAACCACAAACCCATTAGGGGTTCCTAAGGTTCCCAATACACTAGGAACCATCAACAACCACCTTCCCCCTTTGACTTAGCCAATCTTCTGATTTCTTATTTTGGTTAATTGATTGAAGCATAGGGAAGGGAACACCCAACAAACAACACATTATGACATGATAACCCTTACAAACTTCTCATATCAGTTATTGATGAGGGATCATAAACTAGGCATACACAAGGGAAGGAATTCAAGCCAAAACTTGGGCATGACATGATTCGTCCCAACAGGTTCCATGATTATGTCTATATGGACCCTAATTACATTGACAAGACCCTCAAAATAAGTGAGTTCCCCTCTCTCTTTTGAATATCAAATTCATTCTAAAAAAAAGTCAAGATTTTCTTGATCTCTTTAGTTGGACTATGATGAAATGCCTAATTGACAACAAAGTTATGGTGTAAACATTGTTCCTTACCCTTAAGTAAAACTAGAAAAATAAAATATTTGAAAAGTACAACCTAAAGTTGCTTTATTGGTTAAAGTTGAAATCAATAAAAATAATTGGAGATTATGCTTCCATTTGTAACTATGTAGTAGCTTTAATGGAAAATGTTACTGCATAGTTGCAACCAAAATCATACTCTCCAACTATCATGGACTATGGAAATGCTATATATCTCATCAAGAAACTACCCAAAGCAAGGTTTATTATTTGATTTACTATTCTCCTTAGATATAGAAGAGTGGTCTCATGGCTAAGTCAGATGGTTACATTAGTATCTATACCAAATTCCATGATCTTAATAAAGCTTCCCCTAAATATGGTTTCTCTCTCCTTTTCATAGATATTATTGTGGACTCTATACTCATCTATGAGCTTTTCTCTTTCATGGATAGTTTCTTTATTTATAATTAGATTCTTATTATCCCTCAAACCAACATAAATCTATTTTCACTACACCTTGGGGTACTTTGTGTTATGTTGTAATGCCCTTCAATCTCAAAAATTCTAGTGCCACCTATCATCATGCTATGTCTCTTATTTCCACAATGTTATGCACTTTCTTCTTAAAGACTATGATTATGACATTCTTGCTAAATCTACCATCTATTTTAACCATGTGCATGACTTACATATTATCTTTGACTACCTCAGGTAACATAATATGCATTTGAATCCTAATAAGTATGCTTTTGGGTCAATAGTTTCAAGCTCCTTTTCTTCATTGTCCTTTATCGTGGAACTAAGGAAAATACTAAAAATATTGACACTATTCTCAATATCCCTCCCAAAAATATTTCTCAACTTTGTATCTCCAAGTTAAAATTTAGGTTATTCATCACTTTGTGGCTCAATTACTTACTACACTCTTCTTTTCAAACATATTCGAAATAAATACTTTATGATTGTGTTGAATGAGGAATGCCAACAAGCTTTTGATGCTATTAAAGCTTATTATTTGTATCATCTAGTCTTAATGCCTATAGATTCATAATTTTACTCTTCTTATTTATACTTCCATTATAGATACTACAACTGGGGCCATACTTGCACATCATTATGATGATGATAAAGATCATGCAACATATCACATCAGTCACACGATGTTATCTATGAAACTCCTCACACCTCTTAAAAAAAATGTTTAGCTAACATCTATGCTTCTCACAATTCAAGGTGTTTTACACCATGCTAAAAATAATGTTATCATAAAAAATTACCCTCTTAAATGCATGCTTGATAATATCATCTTTTAGAACATGCAACTTGATGGGCCATGCTCTCATAAAGTTTGACATTACATCTATTTCTCAAAAATCTATTAAAGGACAAACAATTAGATTATAAAGGTAATTACTTAATTAATTAGTTGATTATTAGGTACCTTTATACACTAGCATACTTAAGCTTACTTAGGTCATGTGTTTTGTTGTCTCTAGTCATAGGCTTAGGACACATGTCATGATCTAATATAATCCTCACCTAGGCTTTCATTATCATTTATGAAGGGTAGTTCATTTATTTTATTATTCGTTCATGTTTTTTGATCAATAGAACTCTTAGGCTTTCATGGAAAATCTATTATTTGTTTCTCTTTTGTGATAGGTTTTTTATTGCAAGTGATCTCTAAGAGTTGTAGGGTTGAAGAATCAACTCTAACATGGTATTAGAGCACCATATTTGCAATTCCCTAACCTTTTTTTGAGATATTTAGCGTTGAGAATTCAAATAGTACATCCTAGAGCAAACTGGACCTCACCATTGTGTCTAGAATGTCCAAAAACTCACAAATCATTAATCTGGATGTTCAAATATGAGAAAGGGAAATTAAGGCAATTTTTTTTTGGGTCATTGAAATATATGCAAGAAAATTATATATAGTTGTATAGAATTTGTACAGATCCATACAATTTAATACATACGATCACTATTATTAGAGTTGCGCCAACACAATCTATATGATAAAATTGCATTTTTCTACATTTTACGTGTTTTTAGTTTCTAGTGACCTTTTGTGATTTGATGAATTTTTGCAATCCCAATGATTTTTATCAATTCTAGTAGGGTTTTTAGGTTTCTAGTTGTCGGTGTTATTTTTTTCAATCATTGCCATTTTTTGGCAATGGAGGTTTTACAACCATGGTCCTTTAGTGACTATGGGCTATTTAGTTTAACCCCTGTGTTGGAAAAAAAATCACCACCCTTTATCAAACCAGTTCACTGCCTTTTGTGTCGCATCATTGTCACCACCTTGACCCAATCATCACTTAGGTTGAGCGTTGCCCAGTATTTGTTATCCCATTGTTGGATCACTGCTAAGATGAGTGGTGTTGCTAACTCACCACCAGGCCACCACTACAAAGCCACCAACCTCCCTTTACCTTGCCCAAAAGAGTCATTATTTTCTTTTTGTTATAACTTGGGCATATGGACTCAGATTTTGGTAAATAAGATATCATCAAAAAGTTGGTTCCAAGCACTTTTCAACAGTGTTGGTAATTTTTCTAGATTTTTCTATTGGTGATTTTTGTTGCTTGTTGAAGTCATATCTACCTATTTTTTCTTTTAGGCTCATAAATTTTGGCTCATATCTCTATTTTCCACAATACTTGTGGTTTTGGAAAGCTAGTTCAATGCTACACATAGTTCTTAGACCGAATTTTCTATATATTTTTTATCAACTTTTATAGAGATCAATTCTGAAGTGAACTCTTTCCTTTTTACTTTTCAGTTGTCAAATTTGCAAAAGGATTTTATTTCTCTTGTTGTGGGGGGGGAATTTTTTATCCTAGAGTCCTATAAGAATTAGAAAACACTTAAAACTAGCATTTAGTCACTTTGCAAAACTCAAACACAAACATACACATGGCATAAACCTCTTCTATTAAGCACCTTACACCACACAATTATCACACCTAGAAACCTCAAATGAAAAAATTGCTCATGTCCAAGGGACTATGGTCTATGTTATATGATGTCATGCCTAAGTTCACTCAAGAATATGAGATATTCTCTTGAGAAAATATGGACGAAGTCATGGGTCTTATTGCACACTTCATGTTTGAGACATCATATTATTTCACATAGAGTCGTATAGGACTCCTAAGCAAATGTGGGATAAGTACATGGAATTTTTTAATAATCAATGAGTTTCAAGCATTACAGATTGAGGTAGAGTTGATTAAGCTCAAACCTTATTCATTCCCCTCTATTGAGGAATTTTTGGTAAAATTCAAGTCATTGAGATCACTTTTACAAGGTTGTGGGAAGGACAAAGATGACAAGGAATGTATCTTTTATCTTGTCTAAACTTCGAGTACCCTTTCAAGTGTTATCTTATACCTTCTATTCCACTATGAATGTATTAGGAGATACATTCAATTTTCCTTCATTTGAGGTCTTTTTTTATTCTTGACATGATAAAAAGATAAGTTGACACAATTGGAGTCACTTTCTAGTTTCAAGAATCATCTATTGGTCATCTAATCATCCAAGATAAATATAAGAATACATAGCAACCCAAGATAAAATCTATACTAAGCAGTGAGAGTTCCTCTAAACTTAAGTAGAAGTCAAATTAGAAATGCCAATCCAAACCTAAAAATGAAAAAACTTCTAAGCATGATGATTCTACCTCTAAGGCAAAGAAGAAATTATATTAGGAGATCCTTGTAATTTATGTGGAAACAAAGGATGTGCAATTACCAAACATTAGAAGATATTAAAGGAATTATAGGGGGTCATGCAATAGCACACCATTTCACCCTCTAAGTCTTCTTCAACTAGAACAAGCAAAGGTCATGCACTTTCAACACAAGATTTATCTTTAGCACAAAATTGGATTTTAGACTCTAGATCCTCGCATTATATGACTCATTCATCTAACCTGCTGATTAATTCTCTTTTTGATAGTAATACTCCTCATATTGTAGTGGGTAACTCTTCACATATTTTAGTGTTGGGTTCAAGGGCTATATAGATTACTCATGGTTACATCAAGGGTTTTCTCCTTATTCTTGATATTTTTACAAATATTCTCTTTATTTACCAAATTTTTCACACTAGGGGATAAGACAATTGATTTTTTCCCCAATGATGTTTTCATTCATGATCTCCATCATTCAAAGATATTTGTTGCTTTATGTAGATCTTATCATGAGTCTAAATTGTACAAGTTCCATGCTTTTGAGTGATCCAATGCTTCATCGCAATTTTCCCATGTAGATTCCTTGAGTAAACTTTGGCATGAACATTTTGTTTATGTCAACTACAAATATCTATGATAGTTGAGTACACAAGAGATGGTACTTGATCTTCCTAAGGTTTCATGAACAAAGGGTGTTTTTCAAGGTGGTGTTCTTGAACATCATCAAGAGCACTTTCTAAGGGCAAGTCCCATTGTGCTTCTACCAAATTGTAGTTGGTATATAGTGACCTTATTTCCTTCCCTCTTCCTTTTTCAAGAGAAAATTACATTCTTACCTTCATTGATGACTACTCTAGTTGCACATGGGTGTACTTTCTCAAGTACAGGAATGATGTCTTCCCCACTTTTAGGATATTCATGGTATTCATGGAGAAGTAATTGGGTTCTTCTATTTGGTAGCTTCACACAAATAATATGGAGGACTATGTGAACCATGAATTTTAGGACTAATGCAATGAGCATAACATTCATCGTCATTTTTTATTCCTTATACTCAATAGAATGTTATTGTTGAACACAAGAACAAATCACTCTGGGAGATGGCCAATTTTATTTTTTATTCTCGATCTATAGATCCATCCTATTGGGTTGAAGAAATCAATTGTGCTGAAGAAATAAATTGTGCTAATTATATTCAAAACCAAATTCCCCACAAGGTAGCTCCACATATCACACCAAAGGAGGCTCGATCCGATATCAAGCCTGATGTTTCCTTCATTAGGGTATTTGGTTGTTACACCCCAATTATGTAATTACTATTTACTATTACTATGTAGGGTAAAATGTGAATGTAATGTAATTATGAGGATGAATAAATTATACTTGCACCTTGTTATCAATGAATTGTGAATGAATGTTATCTCATTTAATATTTTGTGAAGTAATGCATATATGTGATTGGATGGAGAATAGTTAATATTCTAACATTGAAGATGTATTATGTGTAATACATATTTTGTTGAATAGTTGACTACCTTGGGCATATGTTAGTGGATGTAGGTACATGTTCAATTCCTCCAAGCAGAGGGGAAGTATCACTCAGGAGAAGGTCTTGGTCAGGTAACCAGTAACGTAACCTATTTGAGCTTACACACACCATAGTAGAATAATTGAGTCAAGTTATTAAGTGGGAAGTTGGTAATTCATCCTTAGTTGATGTGTCTGCATTAGTAAGAGTCTTGTTTACTATTGAATGCATTAATGGGTGATGTTTATCTATTTGAGCTTGTGAGTTTTTTCATTGTTACTATGCTTGTATTGATATGTGGGATATACGAGGAATATCTATACACACACACATGCATGTCGATGATAGACCATATGCAAGAAGGAACACGTACATGAGGGTACATAGGTAGACATATCTATGCACACTCATGCACGAGTTGTTTATGCTCACGAAACTATCCAATGGATCTAACGACATGTATATGTATGCGTATAGATATATCGCTCATAGGCTCTTATCAATACCATAGTACTTGTGTATGATTTTGGTGTGAGAATCAAATGTGTGTGTATATATAAAAAGTATATACATATATCCATATGTATATATGTATCAATATAGGCGTATGGTGGCAAATGGACATGCCCATATGAATGTATCTATACATGTATACATACGTATACATCTACATAGAGGCATATATATATAAATATATATATGTATACACAATCGATATATTAATATAACAATGTGATTGCTATCTTGATTGTATTCATTTGTATATTGATTATATATACATTCTTTATTTACATATGATAAATATGGATATATGTTAACATATATATATATATATATATATATATATATATATATATATATATGCATATATATACATACATACATACATACATACATATATATATATATAATATTTGCTTTGAGATTGATTATCAATAGCAATAACTATAGGCCGATTTATAACTAAATCCTAGGCCGATTATGAAGTATTTGTGATTGCGCTTGAGAGGCCAACTATGAGATACTTATGATTGTGCATAAAAGGTCGAATAGTTAGCATGTTGTCCAACACCATAAAGGCAAATATTCTGCAAACCCATACACAACAATAAGTCGAAACAAAAGAGGAGACTTGGTCAATGCCATATTATGGTATGTATTTGACTTAGTAAACCCTATGACACCTTGTCATCTGATTAATATCTACAACAAATAAATACATGCTTGTATATCGAACAATAGGTCAATGACTGATTCTATGTAATAAATGAAGAGAAGTCAACTCATGGGAGACCAAGTCGATGTATGCTATGTGTTTCATACTTGATGAGTGATTGATTCCATAGTAAGAAACCATGCCAACTCTGTAGGAGATTATTGATGCTTTGGTGCCACCTTTTCTATAGATGTCCATTGTGAATGCAAATTGAATTCAGTCATGTGATGATTTGAATTAGTCTTATATTGCTGACAATCCACAAGTTGATTTGTAGTTTTGTTTAAGCTGAGTTAGAGCTTATATATGCACCACCTTTTAGTTGTGGTGTATGTGTTGTTGTGCATGTTAATTGCTATCAGAACTCATGCCTAAATTGTAGGCTGAGTAGTCTCCAAATTGTTATATAAATAGTGGAGCTAGTTCACTTGTTTGGGACACATTCCTTGAGCAAGTTTTTGCATTTTATTTACATTCCTATCTGCATTATTCTGCTTAATACAGTGAGTGAGAGCTTTGAGCATTAGAAAGAGTTTATTATTATTTTGAGAGAAGTATTTTCCAACTTGTGAGTTAGAGGTTATTGTGACTTTGTTGGAGGGATTGATACCAAGTTAGTTGTTGTTTTGGAAGTGTTGTGTTTGTAGCCATTCGATTGGAAAGCTTGTCATAGGAATGAGGATAATCTTCCTTTGTTTGTATTAGTTTTGAAAGAGTTATTTCTTGTTTGTTTTGAAGTCTATTATGGTTACTTGCAATTAGGGAAAAGTAATGTTTGCTTTGAAAGAAAAGTAGATGTTTACTCTATTTGTGAAATGCTTGTAGTTACTCCATGATAGGAGAGATTGTTTGTCATAGGTATTATTATTATACTAGATATGATTAAACATGGGTAGCTTAAGGGATACTCATAGCTAGATAGTTTATTTGGCTAGTAGGTTACTCGTAGGTTTGTTGTCCAGTGAAGGGAGGGAACTAGTACTTTTCTTAATGAGTTGTGTTACCTTAGGTTTGTGTTAAAGAGTTAGGTTATCTTGGGGATTAAGCTTACCCATGGAGAGGGATTATCTAAGCATAGATATAATGGCCTTAAGTCAAAATGAGCTTGCTATAGTGTAAGTGAATGGTAGACCTTCACGAAGTACTGAGTGAGAACACGTAGTGTGATTTCCCAGGGCTCCACTGTTAGTTCACCATGTCCATTTAAATGCATGATGGTTACCTAGTGTAGGATTATAAATCCTAGTCATGTAGGGCACAACACTAAGCTCAGTGTGGTATGTCATATGGGGTTACCCAACCAATACCTTCATCGAAGGGTAGGGCCATCTATCATTAATAGATGTGTGAGGGACCGCATATGAGTCTATGGTTGGTGAAAAAGCGCTTGAGTGATGATTCTCCTCCTCAATAGGCGATAGAAGACCAAGGTATGCTCTGAAGCTCGGAGGAGTTGTGTTTGTAATTATGTACTATCTTGGAATATGGTAATTTGTGAAATTATCAAATTGAAATGGAATCCTTATTGTATGTTGTTATAGCATCTTTGTTCATATATTCTCAATAAAGAAAATAAAATTTTCATTTCAATGGTTTGTTAAATAGTTATTTACTCACATAGTGAAAAATTAGGAAAAATTACTTTAGTGAACAATTGGCATGTTACATTGGTAGTGAGGCTTGAGCATTCATACTAGATGGTTGGCATAAGGCAATAAAGAAGAATATTCAACCATTCATTTTTGTTGGCTATTGTAAGGATATGAATACTTCTCAATTTTTTGATCCTACCATGAGAGATGTCTATTTCAATGGTCATTTTCCATATTTGGATGCTACATCCAATTATTTTTCCTTGCTACCTACTATGCCTTCTTTATATCACGAAGATACTTATGTATTGGAGGATACTTCATATGATGGTTCAATACAATCACCTCCTACACCACCACTTTCACCTCTTCTCACTCATACATTTTCCTAAGTGTGCCCACAATACTATTCAAGAGGTTGGATCTTTAGCTTGTCATCCTATAGCTTCTCTTCACACTCACTCTCAGGCTTTCAGTACTATTCTTCTAAGTCATGCAATATCTACCAATTCATAGAGTTTTTTAGAGGCTTTAGGTATTCTAGAGTGGGATCATACTATGGATGAGAAGCATTCTTCATTGATGAAGAATCACATATGGGATTTTGTTTCTCTTTCTCTAGGGAGAAATATGGTTTGGTGCAACTAGGTGTATTGCAGCAAGTATGAAACAATGGCTCTATTAAATGATACAAGGCACATCTTGTTTTTGAGGGATTTTTACAAGTTTAAGGCATTGACTACTCCAAGATACATTCCCCTATATACAATATGGACTTTTTTCACATTGTCATTTATGTAGTTGCATCTCAAGGGTGGCATATTTACCAAATAGATGTGAAGAGTGAATTCTTGCATTGTGATCTTCATGAGGATATCTACACGGACCAACCACTAGGATTCATACAATACTATTTTCTTGTTTGTAGCCTACAGCAATCTTTGTATGGTCTCAAACAAGCCCCTAGGGCTTGGTATGAGAAGGTAGATGGTTTCCTACTTGCATCTAGTTTCACATGTTGTCATTGTAATCACAATGTGTATTCAAAAACATGGAGCTGATATTTTGATATTGGTCTTGTAATTAAATTATTTGATTTTGACTAGTACTTCCTCCTTCATGCTTCAATATATACAACATTCATTGATGGAGCACTTTGACATGATAGATCTTAGGAATTTACAATTTTTTTTTGGTCTCCAGGTTCTTTGATCTTCTAAGGGTATCTTCATTCATCAAAAAAAGTATGTCATTGATCTACTTCATCATTTCAACATGGTTGATCATAAGCCAACTCCTACACCGTTTCAGTCAAGTATTACATTGACTACCACTTGCACCACACCTAGCATCAAGATGCTACTTTGTATAGATAGTTGATGGACAATCTCTTGTATTTGACATGCATGCATCCTAATATCACCTTTTTTTTTGGGCTTGTCTCCCAATTTTTCCATTATCCTCATGAGAGTCACTAGTGTTAGTTTTATGATCAAATTTAATGCACATAAATTAATTCAAAATCAGACACAATAACACAACAAATACCCTGGGAAAACCCTCCTCTTGAGGGAGAAAAACCCAACAACAATATATCTCTTATATATTAATTCTCAAGTATGTTTCCTTTACAATGATGGTCGATATAAAGGCCAAAGAGAAAGCACCACACACAAATGCAATTAGAAAATCTTAGTGATGCGATCTACAGATCATAATCTCAGCCTTCTATAAATCTCGATCTGCACTTGAGATGATTCGCACTTGATATCAATGAATGAAGTGTATAAAAAATGGATGATCGAATGGAATGCAACATGTGGAAATATATATGATGTGAAGGAGGAGGATGTTCCTTTTCATAACAACATGCCAGCCTCATCCAAGAGGTGTGTCTTTAACAAGTAAGAGGTCAGCCTTTTAGAAGATCGCGCTTCCTCTTAAATACAATAACAAATATTAAATGTCTTCAAAAGACGTGACTCTTCAAATCATCTCAAGTCGGCCAAGAGCAAGGTATAGAATGAAGTGTTCCTTCATCGAATATAATAATCACAATTCAAATAGTTTTTAGGCTATCATTTGAATTATCTTCAATCATGCGGACATGGAAGAAGCAACCCGATGTTGCTAATAACATCAACACTCCCTCTCAGCTAGGGATGATACTTCCAACTGCACAAAACATATCACCTCATCGTGATGTCTACCATAATGGCTAAAACCATATGTGGAAAAGAGAGATATCACTTCATCGTGATATCAAATATCACCTCAACATGATATCAACCATAATGGCTACAACCATGTATGGTATGTACAAGTGTTCATCACTTGCATGATGTTGTCACCTCAACATGACTTTCACCATGGATCTCCCATAGGGTGAAACACAAGTACAAGAAAATCATCACGGACTCTCTCACGTGATGTTGTCATGGAGTCACACTCATGACATCCACCATGGATCTCCCAGAGGGTCAAACAAGGACTTTCACCTCAAACTTCTCTTGCAGAGAAGAATGCATTAAAAAGGGATTTCACCTCAAACTTCTCTCACAGAGAAGAAATCATTAAAGAGGAACATTGATACTGAGACTCCTTCTCAGTTAAGGTTGTATTCTCCACCATACCAAGCTTATATTGAAAGTACACAAACTTTATCCTAGAGAGAGGCTTGGTGAGAATGTTTGTTGTCTGCTCATTAGTGCTAGTATACCTCAATTGTATAGCTTTCCTCAATACCATATCTTTGATATAATGGTATTTGATCTCAACATGCTTGGTTCTATCATGAAACACTGGATTGACAGAAAGCTTCACACAACTCTGGTTATCACAATGAATGATAGTAGGCTCCATTGATTGTCCAAACAATCCTGCAAGGAGCTTACAAAGCCACACTGCTTCCTGAGCTGCCACACAAGTTGCAATATACTCTGCCTCTGCTATACTCAATGCTATAGATGACTGCTTCCTGTTGCACCAGGAAATCATAGCAGTTCCCAAACTGAAGCAACATCCAGAGGTTCTCTTCCAATCAACAACACTCCCTGCCCAATCAGAATCAGTATAACCATGCAACTCCAAGTCCACATCTGAAGAATATCTCAACCCATATCCAACTGTGCCACGCAAGTATCTCAGGATATGTTTTGTTGCAACAAGATGTACCTGCCTCGGTTCACACATGAACTGACTAAGTACACTCACTACATAGCAGATATCTGGTCTAGTGTTGACTAGATACAACAATGACCCAATCAACTATCTGTACATCATGGGATCCACAAGATCTAAACTAGCTGCAGCCTCCAACTTATATAGGTTGGTCTCCATAGGTGTAGACATAGTTTTGCAATCCATCATGCCAAACCTCTTAAGTATGTCAATGGTGTACTTCCCTTGACTTAGAATCATCTCATCTGGCTTTTTCCAAACTTCTAAACCAAGGAAGTAATGCATGAGCCCAAGGTCCTTCATTTCAAACTCAGAAGCCAACTCCTTACATTTGAGAATGAGGTGATCTTCTCCAGTAAGAATCAAATCATCAACATACAAAACCAAAATCAATGCTTCACCATCAATTACCTTAAAATACATATTTGAGTCCACATCATTCTTAGAGAATCCCAAGCTTGACAAGTAACGATCAATCCTTTTGCACCATGCACGAGGAGCCTGCTTAAGACCATAGAAGGCCTTCAACTTGCAAACATGAGACTCATTCCCATGTACCTCGAATCCATCAGGTTGCTTGATATAAACTTCTTCCTCGATCACACCATTCAGAAAATTTGTCTTCACATCCATCTGATGAATCTTCCATCTTCTAGATGTAGCAATGGCGATGATGGTTCTGACAGAATTATAGTGAGCAATTGGAGCAAATGTTTCTTCATAGTCAACTCCCTCTTTTTGTGAAAACCCTTTAGCCACGAATCTTTCCTTTTATTTCTCAATGCTCCCATCAGCCGCATGCTTGATCTTGAAGAGCCATTTTGAAGATACCACATATTTTCCTTCGGGTCTAGGAACGATGTCCCAAACATCATTCTTGAGAATTGACTAATACTCCTTTGTCATAGCATCTTTCCAAAAAATTTGACTAGAAGCTTCCTCAACACTAGAAGGGTCAAACTCAATAATTTGACTCATCAAAGCAACATAACTAGAGAACTTGTGAAGTCTCTTGCTTTCTCTAAAGGTTCCTCTTGGAGCTACAAACCTTTATGCCTCTTGCATTGTTTGCCTAGCCCAAAGAGGTATTTTTCTCCCAATCACAATATCGGTAGGCCCATCAGTAGGTTCCAAGGGTTCAACTGGATCATTATCTTCCTTCGGTTCTGAAGTCTCCCTCTGAATCTCAGAAGTATGGTCAACTTCCATATCTTGAGGAGACTCTTCACTATCAATCTCCATGTGAGTACCCTTGGATCTTCTATATGCAACATCTTCCTCAAATGTGACATCTCTATTGATCTCGATCAACCTATGACCTGGAATGTATATCCTATAGGCTTTTGATGTCTCACTGTAACCCACAAGTATTCCCTTCTTGCCAGAAGGCTCCAACTTTGTTCTCTTTTATTTTGGAATATGAACATAAACTGGACATCCAAAGATCCTCAAATGACTCACTTCTGGCTTCTTCCCAGTAAAGGCTTCTTCAGGAGTCATGTTCTCTAAGATTCAGCGAGGACTTCTATTATGAACATAGACTATTGTCCTAGATGCTTCTTCCCATAAGAAGGTTTGCAAATCCTGGTCATGAATCATGGCTTTTGCTGCTTCCACGATCGATTTGTTCTTCCTCTCTGCAACACCATTCTGTTGAGGATTATAAGGAACACTGAATTCCCTCTTAATCCCAACTTCAATGCAATAGTTCTGAAAGTTGCCAGAGGTGTACTCTCCTCCATTATCAGATCTCAGGACTTTAATCTTCTTCCTAGACAAATTCTCCACCCGAGCTTTGAATTCTTTGAACCTTTCTAATACCTCCTCAAATTCTTTAGATTTCAAGAAATGAATCCAAGTCTTTCTAGAGTAGTCATTAATAAAAAGAATGTAATACAAGAAACCACTCGAAGAAGCAACAAACATTGGACCACATAAATTAGAATGAATGAGATCTATAATACATTTGGATCTACTTAATCTACTATGAAATGGAGCTTTTGTATTCTTACCCATTGCACAACCTTTGCAAGTTCCTTCATGCTTCTGGTTGAACTTCGAAATACCAGTGACCATCTTCTCCATGATAGGTAGGGCTCGAAAGTGAACGTGAGCCAATCTTCGATGCCATAGATCGCACAAACTGGAAGAGTCATGCACTAGAGCCTGGAGAGGGCGAGTGCATAGCCTATAGAGGATCTCATGTCTAACTCCAATTACTCGAGCAGTCTTGAAATTGGAATTCTTCGTCCACACAAGTACTTTGCCTTTGGAGAAGGCAACTTGGTACCCTTTATCTTCCAAGGCTGAAATGGACACAAGATTACGCTTGATGCCTGGAACATAAAGAACATCAGTCAATTGCAATGTAATGTCGGAATCCAAGTGAAGAGTAGAGGTCCCAATTCCTTTCACAGAGTAGCTAACATCATCTCCAATGATAACTTGTTCACTAGAGTCTCTTTCCACCAAGTTTGATAAATGCTCCCTAAAACCAGTGATGTATCAAGAAGCACCACTGTCAATCAACCACGTGTTGGTGTCAGTAGGTACATTGCTTGACAATGCTGAATAGAACAAATATTCACATGAGTCCTTCTGCGAAGAGGCATCATCAACATCTACAATGGTGGCTTGTTGCTTAGGCCTGGTTGGACAATGCTTAGCAAAGTGGCCAAACTTATCACATCTAAAGCATTGGACTTTGGATAAGTCTCTCTTCTTCTTAAATGCAGGAGCACCATCATTTCCTTTATCTCAATTCCTCTTGAAGAATCCTTTCTTCCCATCTTTCCCTTTCTTCTTTAAAGATAGAGAGGCGAGAACATGAATGTCTTCATTAGTTGAACTTTGACCAATGCCTCTAGCCACCAACCTAGACTCCTCTTGAATGTAATCTGCCCTTAAACGATCAAACTTAGGAAGTTTTGATCTTGCACTAATTCCTTGAATGTAGGACTCCCATGATGAAGGAAGACCATTAAGAGAAAGCATGTTCAAGTCTTTATCATCAACCACATGACCAATTGTAGAGATCTGATCTCTCAATTCTGAAATCCTCATGAAGTAAGCAATCACAATTTCTCCTTTCGCCATCTTCACATGGCGAAGTTGCTTCGGTGCAAGTGCCCAGCTGGTGTTGTTGATTCCGTACATCTCCTCCAAAGTTTTGAACATGTCTCTTGCCGTCTTCAACTTGGAGACAATCGAAACAATATGATCCTTAACAGAATCAACTAACATCTTCTTTGCCTTGTTGTCTTTCTTTCTCCACTGCACCTTATCTTCTTCCTTCGTTGGTTTAGGAACTTTGGTCTCCACAAACTCAGCC
Organism: Sequoia sempervirens; assembly: GCA_007258455.2. Classification (NCBI taxonomy): domain Eukaryota; kingdom Viridiplantae; phylum Streptophyta; class Pinopsida; order Cupressales; family Cupressaceae; genus Sequoia; species Sequoia sempervirens. The sequence goes on from VDFB02265795.1 coordinate 151,429, forward strand.
AAGACATTCTCTTCCAAGGTGAGCATAATTTTGAATCTCCATGAAGTGTAGTTAGATGCTCCCTCTAGTCTATCCTTAATCTTAAGACCATTCACCATCTTGACTAAAATAGAGATAGACAAAAAATGATAAAGAGAATAAAGAGTATTGCTGCACTAACAAATCTGATCACGATCTTCTTCAAACTCGCTCTGATACCATGTTATTTTTATGATAAGATTTAATGCACATAAATTAATTCAAAATCAGACACAATAACACAACAGATACCCTGGGAAAACCCTCCTCTTGAGGGAGAAAAACCCAGCAGCAATATATCTCTTATATATTAATTCTCAAGGATGTTTCCTTTACAATGATGGCCGATACAAAGGCCAAAGAGAAAGCACCACACACAGATGCAATTACAAAATCTTAGTGATGTGATCTGCAAATCATAATCTCGGCCTTCTATAAATCTTGATCTACCCTTGAGATGATTCGCACTTGATATCAATGAATGAAGTGTATAAAAAATGGATGATCAAATGGAATGCAACAGGTGGAAATATATATGATGTGAAGGAGGAGGACATTCCTTTTCATAACATGTCAGCCTCATCCAACAGGCATGTCTTTAACAAGTAAGAGGTTGACCTTTTAGAAGATCACACCTGCTCTTAAATACAATAACAAATATTAAATGTCTTCAAAAGATGTGACTCTTCAAATCATCTCTAGTCAGCCAAGAGCAAGGTATAGAATGAAGTGTTCCTTCATCAAATATAATAATCACAATTCAAATAGTCGTTAGGCTAGCATTTGAATTTTCTTCAATCGTGTGGACATGGAAGAAGCAGCTCGACGTTGCTAAAAACATCAACAACTAGAAGGAATCCAAGCACATTTTGAGGTATATTAGGGGTACTACACACTTCAACATTCAATACACACTAGGAGATTCAAATATAGTATGCTTCAATGACACAGATTGGGCAAGTAATGTTGACTCATGGAAGTCCACTTCTAGTTTTTTCTTGGTTTTTGTCTAGTTTCTTGGTCTTGCAAGAAGAAAACCACTATTGCATTATCATCCACTGAGGTTGAGTTTCAAGATTCAATTCTTCCAACTAGGAGGTTTTGTACCTTCAACATTTTATGATAGAGTTTGGTCTACCACCTAATAGTCCTACACTTCTTTGGTGTGATAACTGAAGTGTCATTCACATTGTACGCAACCCAGTTGAGCATCAAAGGACAAAGTACATAGAGATACACATGCATTTCACTTGACAACTCATCTATAATGGTCATCTCTCCTTAGAGTATTTTCCTACCAAGGAGCTTGTTGTGTACATACTCACTAAACCTTTGGTATCACCTCATTATCTTTAGTTGTGATCAATGCTTGGGGTGAAGGAATTTATCCTTGGGGGATCCACCTGAGTCCTCCTTCCTTCACATTTTTACATCTCTTTTTTTAAATAGGAGTTTTACCCATGAGGTTTACTCCTTTTCCCCAGCTGTGAGAGATTTTTTTCATTTGTACATGGGTACCTCATTAGGCTTAGTTGTTGGGACCTTTTTTTATGCATTATTTTATCTTCTTCTTAAGTTGCACTTAAGGGGATGTTAGATTAAAAAGGTAATTACCCAATTAATTAATCGATTATTAGGTCCCTTTTTACACTAACATACTTAAGCTTACTTAGGTTATATAATTTTTACATCAATTCATAGGTTTAGGAAATATGTTGTGACCTAATTTAATCCTCATTAAGGGTTTCATTTAGGTTTTCATTATCCTTTATCAAGATTAATATATTATATAAATATTATTATTCACTCATCATTTTTAGATCAATAGAACTCTTGAGCTTTCATAGAAAATCTATCATTTTTCTCTTGTGTGATAGGTGTTTGATTGCACATGATCTTTGTGAATTGTAAGATTGAAGAATCAATTCCAAAACAATCTATTGTGAACTAACTAATTGGCGCTCCTTCTTATGCCCCTTTCCTGATAACACTTTCCCTAATGAGAATGTTCTTACTCTTGATGTTTTGACACTAAGGATATGTTCTTTTACTAGTTATAAAGCAAGCAAGGCAAGCATCATCGATATTCATCACTCAAGTAAATTCATTCCACTTTATTATTGTTTTAACTCTTTGTGCACCACTAATATTGTTGAATATGAAGCCATTGTTATTGAACTATATGTTGCTCACTCTTTAGTCATCCAATCTTCATATTCATTATGATTCTCAATTGGTTGTATTCAAATTATTGGTTCTAAAGAAGGATCTCCTTATATATACTATGACTTAGCTCTAACTCTTCTTGAAAAAATCCCTTCTTACTATATTTATGTTGTCCATTAGAAGGGTAATCACCATGCAAATTTCATGGCTAATTTATTTTCTACTCGTGGACAATTTTTCTAATTATTTCACCCTATAATCACTATGTAGATGCCATAGCTAAATTTTAATTTTTCTACCCATGGACAATTTTGATAATTATTTAACCCTTCTTATTTGAATCCTTACATCATCATCAATTGATTGTCTACCTCTTTCTTCTTATTATTCTTATTATTGTTATAATATGTTGTTTGGGGAAGAATAGAATGCAAAAATGTATGCTTATTTAGATAAAGGATCATTCTCTCCTAATTATACTAAAATAATTTACATTTACATTCATAAGACTACTTCTAAATATGTCCTTTCTCATGTACTATATTGTCATAGATATAAAAACATGCTTCTCCATTGTTTAACTCAAGAGGAAATCGTTATTACTCTCTAAGGGGCACGTGTTTGTGTGTGTGGAGGTCATTTCAACATGGAGGCTCTTGTTCAAAAAGAATGTTATTATTGGTAAAAACCAAAATAAGACTCTCATGATTATGCAAATAATGTTCCACTTACCAAAAACATAGTAATCTTGTCCATGCTTTTACATAGGATCTTTGACCATCACTTCTCGATGAACTTTCTCTATCTAGGGTCTAGATCTAGTGTCAATATATTTACTTATCCTAGGTCACACCTTCAATTGTATTAGATAGAATATTTGAGGTTTCTATACAAATCCCCACCCTTGAAACTTTACAAAAAAAATTGCAATACTAATACTATACTCAAAACAATAATAACATACTACCAAACTTTAAAAGAGAAGTAACAACAAAAGGGACAGTGCAATAATATGCTTTCAAAGAAATACTAAACAACACAATATTGCACCACCTTCACACAACTCCTCATGTAATGTCCAATCTTTTTATCGAGAAATTAATGGATAAAGACCAAATAAACAATTTATTTGATACAACTCGACACAAGACAACACTACTCATAATATCAATATCAATGTACAAACTATGACTGCACAAGCAAAAGTCTTAATTGTGTCATGTGACAACCTCATTGCAATGATCATATACAATAGGGTAGAGTTTCCTCTAACTTTAGTGAAAGGATACTAGATGAAAATTCCCTTTTCTCACAAATATAAATGTTAGGATGAGATTGGTGCATCATCTCATCACTCAAACCAAACAAAACAACCAAACATCCACAATGAAGTGGAAATAACATCCAAACTTTAGGTATACTCACTCACAAGGTAGAACAATCAAGACATCTAAGATCTCACATAGTCATACAATAGGCAATTCATTATTTCCTAAATATATAATTTATAACCCAAAGTAATGAACTAAAAAGAAATTGAAAATATATTCAAACCAAGTTGATAAAAAAATAAGGCAAATCCCAATGGAAAACTTTTATAATTTTATTTAAAAAGGTTAGACAGTGCCCATTATCTCAATATTTCACCTTCTACTAGTAAAAAAAATCCCCTTTAGGGTTTAGATTGCCCCTTTGGCTAGTGCAAATCACCCCTTTCTAAAATGAGTGATTCAAGATAGTGAACATATCCAAAATGCACCACAGGGTTCCCAAGTGCTTTGAAATTGATTTTGAATGTGTCAAGGGACTCCCCTTTAGTATTGCTACCATTGATAACCTTGGCAACAAGGATTCAATTCTCAAATACATGAACCAAGATAAAAAAAAAATTGAGAAAACAAGAGCATGGTTAACCAATGCTATTCTTACATACCCTAAGACTAACAAGGCATAAACACCTCAATATGAATGTTGTTTAAAATGGTTTAAGACAATGAATATAAATGTAACTAGGCTTCAATTTACCATTTTTGGAAACCACAAAATACCTATATTCATTTTAACTCAAAACTTAATAAGTTTATAAGATTTTTTTCCTTTTTCTTTCCCATGCAACGTGAACATGCATACATGAATGATCTTAACTCCTAGCTATAAGTCTGAATTTCTAACATCTACTAATGATTGTTATTGTTAGGAAAAAGGTGTGTGTTTCCACCTTGCATAATGTTGTAATGTAATGATTATTTATTTATTATGTGGTGCACCTAGGAGATCTAGGGATATGTGCATCACATGGGTCTAGCATTCTTGGGGCCATTTTATGCATTGTATGCAACATTGGATTAAATATTTAATGTGGGGTTGCACAAGGGAAAAATATTTAATATTGGGAAAACTTAGTGCCGATATTAAATGTGGGGTTAATGGTTTTGTAAGCTCATGGTATTAGTCACATGGTTTTATGTAATACCACTTGGTGGTTTGTGTGATCTTGTTTCTATAAAAACAAACACATGGTTAGTTGTCTAAGGTTGGATAGTTGGAAGGTTAACTCTTGTTAGCATTTGTGAGGGTTGAAGCATTGCATGGGATGTGTGGTTTCATGCTTTTTCACATGGAATGCTTGTAGAGGGATTGATGTTTCAAAGGTGTTCATGGAGAACTCTAAAGATGTATTGTAATGTTTATTCTTGAATAATACACGAGTGGTGTATTCTTTGGAAGTTGGGTTTTTCCCTCTCAAGGGCTTTCCCAGGGTATATCTTGTGTCATCTTTGATGGTATGTTATCTATTCTTTTGAATATGGATTTTGAATACTTGTTTACATAGATTTCTCTATTCGGTTCATGCAAAAATTATCTTGGGTGGATGCATATTTCCTTTCAATTATCTCAATCATAGTGCATGAAGTGATAGTATAATATATTTCACAAGTTTCATTTCAACTTGAAAGAAAAATAGATCTACAAATGTTAAGAATCAGGAAAACACATAATATGATTCCATTTCAATCCAAAATATGATTAATGAAAGAATATAATATGGTATAGCTACCATCATAAATATGGATATTTTATATATTTTTTATGTAAAGGTAATTCATGGTTCTTATAAAAATTGAACCATAGGGTTACAAAATTTCTCAATTATATATTTCACAACAATACATTGATGAAGACCTACAACATCACAAGAACCAAGAGAATCATCGCTCTCCAAAGAATCACCACTCATTCAATTGACCCCAATAGTGATCAACATCACCCAATCATCTATGGCCTTAAAGCTTACCCCTTTATACTAGGAAGTGGTTGATCAAATAATCATACAAACTCATGTGAAACAATATAGATATGGTACAAGACTAATTCTCACACAATACATCTAATAAGAATACCCATTAAAAACATGATATCAAATATTTACATACAAATAACAGTGTTATGTAATGAGGTTGGAAAAATCACCAATAATTATGCAATGAGTTTCCCATACACACATTAGATACAAGTGACCTAACAATTTAAAGTAAGGGGCTACTAGATGTAGGATGTAGAGTCTTGTCACAATGGTCTTAAATCCATGGAGTTGAAAAAGTGTTCCCCCACTTATAATAGTATATCCTTAATGGCATTCAAATAATCACAAATGGATTGTCAAATGTCCTTCACTGTCATTCATGAACCACCTAAAGGATGTTCAATACTAGAAGTGGATCATGTCTTTATTATGTTTATTTTTGTTTGATCCCCATTTAGTTTTATTTTTATATTGTATACCCTCTCAAGCTTCCTTCTCTTGGTTTTCATTCCAATTCAAGTGAAAATGAGCATCCACTTTACTCCTAACTCTAGAACTCATACTAATGCAAAAAGGTGAAAATGATAAAAAAGACTACATTGCACAAAATTTGAGATAAAATTTTAAGACACTCGTATACAAAAGATAGATAAACACTTTTCCATAAGGATACTTTTCATCCCACAAAATAAAAAGGTTTTACATGGTCTAAATTTCAATTTTATCATTATTAACAAAATCTAGGATCATGCATATTTTCCAAAAACACCATTGATAAACTTGGGAATTTCTTCCATTTAGAAATACAAAATTTCCAAAAATGAAGAATACCTTTTAGAGCATAAAAATGAGTAAATTACTCTTTATAATCATATAATGGTTTAAAAGAAAAAATTCCATAATTTAATGTTATTTTATATTTTTCAAATATAGAAAGTTATCATTGTAGGAACATAAGAACCATTGCATTGAACTGTGCATGCATCCAACTAAAATGGAGTTTCTATCTAAGCACCCTTAGCAAGCACCATGACTCCTTTGACCATATTGCCCCCTAAACTTGAGAAAACAACTTGCACCCTAAAATTTCCAATACACTTCATGTTATCTCTTAGAAATGCACCCTATGTAAAGTTATGAAAACTGAGCTTTCTAAAGAAACATGGGAACTTTTCTAGGTTATGGGTCACCTAAAAATGGAAAATAACCTTCGGAGAAGGGCGGCTTCCTTTGGTATCACCTAAACTACTAATCTTTGTAAGGAAAAGGGAGACGATTACTAAAGCAAAACATAAATGGTAGGAACTAATCCCTATGGTGATACACTGAACTACTAGGAATCATGAAATAAACTAGATGAACATACCCCTGGAAAACTAATGATAGTTATTTCATTTATTCAACATCATTTTGTGAACTTATGCATAATTCATGAAAAGGCTTAATCTGCATATACATTTTAAGAAGGAAAGACCAATTTCACAACTTTAAAGTTCAAATGCAGATTTAGGAAATATACATTTTAAGTTTCACAACTTTAAAGTTCAAATAGATTTAGGAAAACATAGTTCATCATGAAAGAAAAATGAAAGTAGTATGAACACTAACACTGATTTCCAAGGGAATCTCTGTATTTTATATACCAAATTCCAAATGAGTTACAAAGCATACATCAGCTGAGAAAGGATTTGAGAAAAATCACTAACTCTCCAGAATGCATAATCCGAACTCTCTTTACAAAGAGGCAAAAAATGCCATATATACAACCAAAAACCCAAAGTGTCGGCCTCTACCCTAAGGTTTACAAAAATGAGTCACTTCCTGAACACATCAGCCCTCAGATCTTTTGGACTAAAGTTAATGTTGCATTCAATGTGTATCCTTGCTGTCCATGTCGGTGAAGGATCGCTCCAGGAATGGCCTCCAGATCTTTTGGAATAATCGCATTAACCTCTGGCCTCCGTGTCCACCCTTGAACTTCCATCAGAGTTGCCTTGAATGTGGTTGTTCTGATAATCATAAATGTCAATCTACCACTCACCAGTAGACACCACAGTTGTCATTGTGACTTGAGGTTTTTTCCTTTCTGCCTTTTTCTTGCTCAAGATCTTTCTGCAAGTTGACCATCTTCGAGAAGCAGCATCCAACCTCCCTCGTTAGATCTCTTCATAGATGACACTACTCGACACCGAACCGATCCATCATCCTTTGATCACAGAGCATATCCATACCACTCACATTTTGTTGATCTTCCACAGGGGCGGTCAGAACAATCAAATAGTCAATGGTTCACCCTCGACTTCCTCTGATTGGTCGAACCCATGCCACTTAGGCTTTCCAGGTGGTCAAAGGCTACTAAAAAAAAATCGCATGTCGATGAGACACTAGCCGTGTCTCCCCGATGCGATTAGACTTCATAGCAACAGTTGACATAGCATACAATTGTTGGCAAGAGTTCATAGCGAGCGGCCAGAGTCATATCGATATCCAAAATTGTCACCCAGACCATCGCTGTTGGCCAAACATCATAGCGAGTCCTTAAGAGTCATATTGATATCCAAAACCATTGGAAATACTATCGCTTTTGGCAAGAGGTCATACCGAAAGCACCTGATAGTAGATATCTTTCCATTTAGACCATCGACAAGAGTCTCGGCAATGCTCAACACAAACACACCCATCGGCAAGACAAACAGGTCGGACAAAGGTCTTAGCGAGCCTCCATCAGTCACACCGAAGAGTTAAAACTATTAGCGAGACATCATGAATCGACAAGACATCATACCGATGGCACCTCCTTTCGGCGAGACCACCAGCAGTCGGGGAGACATCATAGCGATCATGAATCATTCAACCAGACCATTGCCTTCGGCAATACCTTACACCGAGCCACTATTCTTTTGGCGAGACTCCCCTCAGTCGGCAAGAGGTCATAACGAGCGAGACTTCCTTTCTCTGAGCTCAAACCATTTCAGCAAGAGTCTGTCCTATCAGCGAGACATCATACCGATGGCACCTCCTTTCGGTGAGACCACCAGTAGTCGGCAAGACATCACACCGAAGCCATAAACTTTACCTGAGTGCAACTTCTTTCGGCGAGACTTCACTTGGTCAGTGAGACATCACCCCGAACTCAAAACACTACACCGAAGGCACAATCCTTTGGCGAGACTTCATCGGGTCGGCAAGACATCATGTCGAATCCTTCATCTTTCGGCGAGACCTCACCCTGTTGGCCAGATGTTACACCGACACTAACTCCTTTCCCCGAGACCATCCCGTTTCGGTGAGACTTCTATCAGTCGGAGAGACATCTCCCCGAAGCAAATCTTTTCGCCGAGACTTCCACCATTTAGCCAGACTTCTTCCCGATAGAGAGATATATAAAAACTCATGGTGACTAAAATGTCTTGGTGACCTGGGTATCTCAAATGAATATAGCACAATAGCCAATCGGCAAGACATTTAGTTGGTCTCAACGACTTTCTTCTCTGAGGAGTTTTGTGCCAAATATGATCAAGGCATGCTTTCCAATAGACTTCATTGTGAAATAGCATCAGATGAAGACCTTCCCAATGAAAACCGAATACCTGCACACTGGGCTCAACCCTTATGGGAGCCACATTTAATCCACGTGCCACATTCAAACATAATTTTCCCTTGCAGCTGATTGAGCCAGCAGGTGAAAATTGGGTAACATTTATGGCGACCTCAGCTGGATGTTTACCTACTAAACATGAAAACCAATAGCCTAAACTTGTCCATTGGGCATGGAGTTATTAGGAAAAACTCAGAAACAAACTTAGGGAAATTTTGTACATGGTTGTAACTCACTTGCAACTCATTAGAACAGGTTAGGACACCTGGAAACTTATTGAAAACAAGAAAAACTGAAGTGAAACTATTTACTTTGTTGATACAGCACCTAGAGAATGAAACAACAACTAAACTAAAGTGCGGCAACACTTATTGAAAGCATGAAATCTAACCTAAAACATGTATAATGACAAATCATACCTCAAAATAGCATTTGAGGTGAATCCCATTAACTGGGATTGGTAACTTTTCTCCATCCATGTTTGATAACTGGAATGCATTATGCTCTTTGCATTCAGTAAATAGTAAACGGACCTGCCCAGAAATGATCAAACTTTGTGTGCTTGCCTGATCCACTCTTTAGCACATCCCACTTGAGAACAATATCACCTTCTTTAAAATTTTTGGTTGTAGCTTTCTTATCAAATGTTCTCTTTGTTTGGAGCTGATGATACTCCAAAGTTTTCATTGCCTTATTTCTTGATTCTTCAAGCTCCATGAGCTCTGCATATTTCATGGACATCGGGTCCTGTTCTTCATACATCTCCAACTGGTGAACAATGTCTAGAGCTGGAAGCTCCACAGACAGAGGTAATCTGGCTTCTTTACCATAAACGAGTACATATGGAGAATTACCAATTGATCTCTTAGGGGTTATCCTATCTGCCCAAAGCACAGATTTCAATGTGGTATGCCAAACCCTTTGATTCTCCTCCATGGTCCTCTTAATAATTTTGATCCAATTTTTATTTGTACTTTCAGCTAAACCATTACCTTGTGGGTAATAATTGGAGGAAGTATTCAGATGAATCTAGTGTTTAATAGCCCAACCTGTGATTCTTAACCCAACAAAAGCAATACCATTATCTAAAATAATGGAGTCAGGGACTCCAAATCTGGTGATTATATCTTCATAAAAGCTCAAAACTGAAGATTCATTTGCTTCTTTCAAAGCTACTGCCTCTGTCCACCGTGTAAAATAGTCTGTGGTAGTGAGCACCCACTTGTGACCAGCACTGGAAGGTGGATTAATTGGTCCGATAAAGTCAATTCCCCATCTCATGAAGGGTTGCTCTACTTGAACTGGATGTAAAGGCATAGCAGGTAACTTTTCCTTTCCTACAAATAAAGCACACTTAATACATTTCCTTGACCATGCATACGCATCTTTAAACAAGTTGGGCCAGTAGTAACCAGCTCTCATGATTTTCCAAGTAGTTTTCCTTGGAGCAAAATGACCTCCCGAAACTCCATCATGAAACTCATGAAGTACCTGCTCTTTTTTATCAGCATCAATACACCTTAATAAGACACCATTCAGATCTTTCGTGAAAAGAATACTATCAATGAAGACATAAGGAATTGATTGTAATATGAAGTATCTTCATTTTGCTATGTCTAGACCTGGTGGACATTCACCAGTACGAAGAAAGTGGGTCATTTCTTGAACCCAACCTGCAACTGATGCAGGTGTAACAGCTTGAAAATTTGGAGGCTCATCAGTATTAGCTAAAATAGCACCAGTTTTTTATTTTTGCACATCTTCAGGAGTTGAGGCAAGTTGCTCACAAAGTCCTCTACCCCTAACAAGTTTTGTGATGTTGATATCAACATCAAATTCCATTACTTTTGTGATCCACCATGCTCTTTTCGTACTTAGATCTTTGTTCAACAAAAATTCCTTTACACTTGGGTGTGCAACCAAAATATGAATTTTATTGTTTGAAACTAAAGGCTTAAATTTCTTTAGACTTCTGATCACAATAAGAACATGTTTCTCAACAAATGTATATTTTTGTTCATAATCAACAAGTCCTCGACTAAAGAAAGCTATTGGCTGCTCTAAATTATCACTATTTTTTTGAATAAGCATAGCAGAAATTGAACTAATGTTGCCAAAAGCTTACAAAAAGAAGTCTTTAGAGAAATATGGATTTACTAGTGTTGGGGTTGTTGCTAAAGCTTCCTTGATTTCTTCAAAGCTACGTTTTTCTTCTCTTGACCAACTGAAAACTACATTCTTTTTAAGCATGGCAGTCAAAGGTTGTAGTAAATTTGCAACATCAGGAATGAATCTTCTTAAAAAGTTGATTCTCCCTAAAAAGCTTTGCAATCCTTTCTTATGATTAGGTAATAGCAGTTCAAGTATAGCTTTAACTCTTTTATGATCAATGGTAACTCTGTCTTTTGATACTATGTGACCTAACAGTTTACCTTCATGAACTGCAAAAATACTCTTTTTCGGATTGAGAGATATTCCATATTCTCTGCATTTTTCAAAAACTTGCTTGAGATGTGACAAGTGTCCATCTGCATTCTTTGAATATACAGTTATGTCATCTAAGTAAACTAGCAAAAATTTCTGAATTAAACTCTGAAATGCCATATCCATGGCACGCTGAAAGGTGGCACCAGCGTTAGATAAACCAAAAGGCATTCTCTTGTTGGCCATAGTGCCCCATTTTGTTGTAAATGTTGTTTTATACTGATCCTCCTCTTTGACTGGAATCTGATTATAACCAGAATATCCATCCATAAGAGAAAATCTCTTTAAACTAGCAACAACTTGGATAATTTGTTCCATAAACGGTAAGGGATAATGATCTTTCAGAGACACAATGTTAAGGTCTCTAAAATCTACACATAATCTTACCTCACCGTTATTTTTCCTAACCAAAACAAGGTTAGAAACCCAGGATGTGTGTTTAATTGGAAACACAATACCCCCCTCGACTAACTTGGTAAGCTCTTTGATCATTAAAGGTTCGAGCTTGGGGTTCAAGGGTCTCTATTTTTGTCTAACAGGCTTGGCTCCAGGTTCTAACTCAATTGTATGTTGTGCAATATGAGGATCAAACCCTTTCAAATTAGAATATTGCCAAGAAAAAACATCATGATACTCTTGGCATAAAGCAATGAAAGCTTTCTTATCTTCAGCTAAACAAATTTTACCTAATTTGAGAAGCTTACCTTTAAAAATTTCAACTTCCTCATAATGATCCTCTTTGACTTGAATGCCGACTTTTCTCTTCTTAAGCTGATCATCATAATTAATATGGATTCCAAGGTAACCAACCCTTTGGGAAGTTTATTTGTCTTCAGCTGTATTACTTGATCATCATACTGCTGTTTAATCCTTTCCTGGTTCACTACAGAGAATTGATCTTCTTGGAGCATAAAGGTTAATATCTGCTCATCACTTTCAAATACCTTCCAGTTAATGTTGTTATCAGGAATTGATGGCCTGATAACCACCTTGGCATACTATTGTATTTTATCCCTTTTTATATCGCCTAGGATATCAAACTGTGCTCCAATTGCTACAAGTCTATCAACATACTTATTCTGATTTATTGGAATAGAAATTAGATTGAAAGCGTTAAACTCTTCAATTATGTTCCGAACTCTGTTTCTATATGACTTCAAAGCAACATTCAGTCCTCTAACCTGATTAACTATCAATTTGTTGTCTCCATAAACCTTTAAACAACCAATCCCTCTTTTCCTTGCCCACTCAAGGCCTTGAATGAGTCCTTCATACTTAGCACTGTTATTGAAACATGCAAAAGAAAAATGAAAGGCTGAAAAGTACTTATCACCCTGTGTAGAAACCAGCATTGCACCTCCACCTACTCCATTCTTGCTTCTAGAACCATCAAAAAACATTTCCCAAAGTTCACTTCATTGTTGCAACCACTGATCTGTACCCTTTTCAAGGTTTGGAACCTTTGCATCAGGTTCAAGCATCACATAATTACCCATACCAACATCTTGAATAAAATCTACAGGATTGTCCAACACATTTTCAGCTACCCATTCATGTAGCAGCACATCAGGAACAACTTCTGCTTGAAGTTCTTGAGCGGCAGTCAGTTCACTATCAGTAAAAATGACACAATTTGTGTTTGTAACAATAGGAACAACGTTGATAGGACTTGAGTTATACGACTCAATCTGATCTTTAGCCAACTTTTTAGATTTAATGGTAACCTTAGTTCCATATCTTATTCTAAACAACATATGTGACCAATCAGCTAACACATAACCACCTATCTTAACTGTAAAGTCTCTTGAGAGAAACAAAGAAAAGAAAAGTGGGAGATCTATGACACATATGTCCTGAGGAACTAAAAAATTCAGACAAGCATGAAGGGTAAGACTCAAATCTTTAATAACACCCAATGTATTAACAGAAGTACCATCCAATTGAATCACTCCTTTCTCTAAAGGCTGATACTTTAGTCCAAGCTTGTCAACAATTTGCTTTGGCATTACTAAGCTACTAGCTCCACTATCTACCATATAGTTATGAACTAACTTATCACCTATGATTACAGACATGTAAAATGGAGGAGGTTTAACTTCTTTTCCGGCCTCTTTGCTGGGCTGTTTATAATTTTCTTGAGGATTATTTGTCAAGACAGTTCTAACTTGACCTATTGGAGACTCAGATTCATCAGACATTTTTAAGTTTGACAAGGCTGACTATAACATATCTTTTTGACCTAGAATAGCTAATGAATCCCACATAGACATTGTTACAATCATCTTATTCATACTATGAATAATATTATAGGGCATAGCTGGGTTTACTTTATGATGTACCTTTATGCCAGCATGATCAGCTTGCAAGTGTGGGTGCTCTTTGACTGGGAGTTGCTGATTTCTTTGCAAAACGCGAGTCACTTGAGATGTAGATGGTTCTGCAGCTATTGCTTTTCCTTTAGCAGTTGCTTGATCAAGCTCGAAAGCTCTTTTTTTTGCCCTTGTGTTAGCTGCAATTGGAGAATTATCTACATTCAATCCACATAATTCTTCGCCTTGCCAGTTAAGTAGGGTAGTTTCGTTGGTAAGTTGATCTTGGTATTGTAGAGGTGCATCATTGAGTGCATTTTGCTGTGAACTTGAAGCATTATGTACCATAAGTGCTTGATTAATAAGTCCATTTGAGCAAGTGGCTTGATTGTGAGGTTGGTTGCAAAGGTCGTACCACTCATAATCTTCTGCTAAATTGTTTTGAATAGGGACAAGATCCTTAACTGCACTAACAGGTGCTAGAGCATAAGCCTGAAAAGGTCTTGTGTTTACATTTTGTCTTGGGCCCTAGTAGTTGCCTTGATAAGCTTGTCTATTACCTTGATATTACTATTGTTGACCTGAATTTTGCTATTGATAAGGCCTGTTATATGATTGTTGTTTTTCCAAGCTCACAAGCTTATTACCAAAATTTTGTAATAAACTTTTGATCTCCTGTAACTCATTTGAAGAACTTGAAACAACAGTTTCTTTTGTTACAACAGTTGGGAAAATAGCTAATACTACTGGAACAGGTGGCAAAGGTGCAAAAGGTGGTATCTGCAGAGGGATATTCGAATGAATATATGGAAATATAGGCACTGGTGGCCTAGGAGCAAGTTTACTAGCTTGTATTTGACTATTTTCAGCTCTGATTGCTACTTCATAAGCATTCGGCAAAGACACTCCTCCCATTGAATGTATTAAAATTGAAATATCGCTATTTATAGCTCTAAGATAATATAGGAAGGCATATTCAGGTGAAGGCCTCACCGTAGCAAGAATCCTATCCCATGTTATTTGAAAATAGAAATTGAAATCCATCATTGCTCCCGAGGGGCTCTCTTTATAGTTGTAAGTTGTTCTACCAAAGATAAGTTATCTGACTTATCTTGAAACTGTTTATGCAACTTGTCTCCAAATTCATCCCAAGTTGCGATTGAGCCTACTACTAAACCCCTATATCATTGCACAACTCTTCCTTTTAGTGAAGCAACTAGCAATCTCACAGCAATATCCTCTTGAGTTATGTGATGGACTTCGCATAATGAAGCCACATCTCGTATATGTTCAATCGGGGTAGTCTGATCTTCCCTAGTGAAAGTTGGCAAACTTTTCAAAGCTGCCATTAGAATGTCATTGTGCTGTGCCAAATTTAATGGACTACCTCCATTAAAAGAAACAAATGGTTGATTCCTTGCCATATGTATAGCAAGAGGTGGGTTTACTTGCACTCTAGGTGAAGATAGGACAACAATATGGGATCTCATAGATGGAGGAGTAGATTTGGTTCTTCTAGAATAGACAAATGTTGTCCCTGGCCTTTATGTTGCCCTGCCTTTTCTCCTTGGTGGGGAAAGTTGTAAATATTCAAAAGGAACTAAGCAGCTCCTTGTTTGAACTCTTCTCATAAGCTGTAAAAGCACTGATTTTGAAGTTCTTTCTCTTCACGGAGTCGCTAAGTATGCTAAAATAACTTCTGCAAAGTCTGAAACTTGCTGGTTGCATACCAAACCAACAATATAACGTGAAACTTGTCCCACCGAGCATGCCAAAAACTATTATCTCTTAGAAATGCACCCTATGCAAAGTTATGAAAAATGAGCTTTCTAGAGAAACATGGGAACTTTTTTAGGTTGTGGGTCACCTAAAAATGGAAAAGAACCTTTGGAGAAACATACCCCAGGAAAACTAATGTTAGTTATTTCATTTACTCAACATCATTTTGTGAACTTAGGCATAATTCATGAAAAGGCTTAATCTGCATATACATTTTAAGAAGGAAAGATGAATTTCACAACTTTAAAGTTCAAATGTAGATTTAGGAAAACATAGTTCAAAACTTACATAATCTGAAAGAAAAATGAAAGTAGTATGAACACTAACACTGGTTTCCAATGGAATCTCTATATTTTATATTCCAAATTCCAAATGAGTTACAAAACATACATCAGCTAAGAAAGGATTTGAGAAAAATCACTAACTCTCTAGAATGCATAATCCGAACTCTCTTTACAAAGAGGCAAAAAATGCCATATATACAACCAAAAACCCAAAGTGTCGGCCTCTTCCCTAAGGTTTACAAAAATGAGTTGGTTCCTGAACACGTCGTCCCTTAGATCTTTTGGACTAAAGTTAATGTTGCATTCAATGTGTATCCTCGCTGTCCATGTCGGTGAAGGATCACTCTAGGAATGGCCTCTAGATCTTTTGGAATAATCGCATTAACCTCTGGCCTCCGTGTCCACCCTCGAACTTCCATCAGAGACACCTTGAATGTGGTTGTTCTGATAATCATAAATGTCAATCTACCCCTCGCCAGTAGACAACACAACTGTCATTGTGACTTGAGGTTTTTTCCTTTCTGCCTTCTTCCTGCTCAAGATCTTTCTACAAGTTGACCATCTTCGAGAAGCAGCATCCAACCTCCCCTATTAGATCTTTCCACAGACGACACCACTGGACACCGAACCGATCCATCATCCTTTGATCACAGAGCAGATCCATACTGCTCACATTTCATTGATCTTCCACAGGGGCAGTCACAACAGTTAAAAAGTCAATGGTTCGCCCTCAGCTTTCTCTGATTGGCTGAGACATCATGAGTCGGCAAGACATCATACCAATGGCACCTCCTTTCAGCGAGACCACCAGCGGTCGGGGAGACATCATAGTGATCGCGAATCATTCGGCTAGACCATTGCCTTCGGCAAGACCTAACACCAAACCACTATTCTTTCGGCGAGACTCCCCTCAGTCGGCAGGAGGTCATAGCAAGTGAGACTTCCTTTCTTTAAGCTCAAACCATTTCAGCAAGAGTCCATCCTGTCGACGAGACATCATACCGGTGGCACCTCCTTTTGGCGAGACCACCAGCGATCGGCAAGACATCTCCCCGAGCACAAAACATTACCCTGAAGCCACAAACCTTTGGCGAGACCACCGGTCATCAGCAAGACATCACGCCGAAGCCACAGACTTTCCCCGAGTGCAACTTCTTTCGGCGAGACTTCACCCCGAACTCAAAACACTACACCGAAGGCACAATCCTTCGGCGAGACTTCATCGGGTTGGCAAGACATCATGCCGAATCCTTCATCTTTTGGCGAGACCTCACCCTGTCGACCAGACATTACACCGATGTTAACTCCTTTCCCTAAGACCATCCCGTTTTGGTGAGACTTCTATCAGTTGGAGAGACATCTCCTCAAAGCAAATCTTTTCACCAAGACTTCCACTATTCGGCCAGACTTCTCCCCAACATAGAGCTATATAAAAACTCATAGTGACTGAAATGTCTTGGCGACCTGGGCATCTCAAATGAATATAGCACAACAGCCAGTTGACAAGACATTCAGCTGGTCTCAACGACTTTCTTCTCTGAGGAGTTTTGTGCCAAATCTGATCGAGGCATGCTTTCCAATAGAATTCCTTGTGAAATAGCATCAAATGAAGACCTTCCTAATGAAAACCGAATACCTGTACATTGGGCTCAACCCTTATGGGAGCCACATTTAATCCACGTGCGACATTCAAAACATAATTTTCCCCTGTAGCTGATTGAGCCCGCAGGTGAAAATCGGGTAACACTTCACCAAAAGTAGTTTTCATGCCAATATATATATATATATATATATATATATATATATATATATATAGTACACCATTGATCCTCTTCACTCATCCATTGAGAAATTGAATTAGGAATTCATTATAGCAAGAAATATTTAGATGAGAATCATCTCCAAGATACATTTTCCTACCATCACATTCTTCATATTTTATAGCCAACCTTGATGTGAGATCATATGAAAAGATGCACTAGAGACAATTAACCATACACCTTCTGAAACACTCACAACCAAGGTTGTGGCAAGGGCATCACTATCATCTTGTGAGGGCTTCTTACACTCATCAACATAATCTTTGTTTTTATTTTTATTTTTCATTTTTATTTTCTTCTTACACTCATCAACATAATCTTTGTTTTTATTTTTATTTTTATTTTCATCCTTACAGTCTCTTTTGAAATGGCTAATCTTTCCATAGTTCCAACATTTTTCCATGGACTTACTGAAAGATTAAGATTTCTTTCTTATTGTTCTTCTTCTTGCCTTTTTATTTATGTCAACCACAACGAGCTAGGGCCTCCTTGAAAAATTCAAAACTCTTACTTCACATCTCTTCAAAAAGCAAGACACTGCCATCTCATTCATTTTCAACTTGGTGGTAGTTTTCCCAATAGCTATAATAAAATGGTCCCATCAACTTGGAAAAGTAAATAGAAAAGTCATGCAAGGATCCTTCTCCATTTTTACTCCAACAGAGTGGATCTGGGTAACAACCATGTTTTAAATGCATTCAAATGTTTAGCCACATAGCCACCAACTTGAGGGTACAACTTCTTTCTCATAAATATTTTTTTACCCAAATATTTAGGTTAATATAAATATTCTAATTTTTTTCTAAATAAGTGTTACGACTTGGTCTCTTCATGTACATTCAACAATATTGAACTAACTATTATGCCCATGTTTTTCAATCTTCTTGTGACACGATAGGTTTGGATTTGGATACTACAACTTATTAATCTATATCCATCAGGATATCCTTCATCCCGACCTTCAAAATCTCAATCTTTGTTCCTAAGATCTTCTTAATTTCTATTTTGGATGTGCTTTCCATCTCTTTGTATAACAACATCAAACCCTTATGTGCAAACTTCCACTCAAATGAAAATTAGTACAAAAAATCCTATACTCAACACCTAGAATATGAGTTGATTAGATTCATATACTAAATGAAAGAAAGCAAGGTATGTGGACATGTTTCTTATACTAATCTTAGAGGAGAGTATTGTGCAAATTTTAAATCTTTATAACTACATAAAGGAGAAACACATACAAAACATATATAAAACATACACCATAGGTGTATGCAGAGAAAATCATTTCAAGAGAAAAAACTTACATTTCAAATTAGTCTAATGTATTATTTAATAATTTAAATATAGTTACAATACACTTTTAGAGTAAGTCTTTACATGAGTAATACCAATTAGAGACTTGGAGAATTTTGGTAGTATAATAGTACCTACAAACTCACTATTAATACCTTTATTTCAAGCACCTTATAAATAGGATAAGTAATATGTGAAACCATCAAATAGTAATTACAAGACTATAAGCTAAGAAATTCCAAAAAATGGTGCCCAAATACCTGGTTAGAAAACCAACACCCAAATCCCAAGATGAGCTCATTGGCTAAAAATAACATACTCCTTCAACTTGTCATAAGCCCGTTTTCTAAAAAATGATGCCCAAATACCTAGTTAGGAAACCAACACCCAAATCCCAAGATGAGTTCATTAACTATAAATAACATATTCCTTCCACCTATCATAATCCACTCACCAACTTGTGTGTAATGTGCCTAATCAATTTGAAGACCGTTAGTCTATTTCTTGAGTTCCCGTGGGCTAATTGGTAAGGTAAGAGGACTTTAAAGTTCTTGGAGGACACAATTTTAGAGTTACAAGGATTCTATTATTGACAATGAGCTTTGTGGGTAATATTGATCTGAATGACACTCTCTAAAGTGTTTTTTGACGTTTGGGGTGTTCTCCAAACTTCTTAGAGAGAACATTTATTTATAGTAAGTCACTAAATTGGCTTCTAACATTCCCTTATTGACTCAGTATCATATTGGCGTGGTCAAATTTGGATTTCGATGTGTTTCGAGGTTTTTCGCAACTTGGGGTAGAGTAATTTAATTTTTCACTTAAGTTATAATGTTTTATTATTATTTTTGATAGTTCTCAAGTGTAATATCTTTTTGAAAAGGTATTTTAATTCCCCATTTGGACACCTAAGAGGAATAAGGGGGTCTTGCACATGAAAAAGGTTTTATTTATTTTTAAAAGGGATTTTGATGGAAAAAGTGAATTAAATAATTATTTTAAAATGGAGTTTTCCCTCCCAAATTCTATATAAGGAGGTGTTGGGGCTCATTGTTGGATATGTTGTCGAAATGACTTCGGTTCTCTACAATATCTAAGGAGAAAATCCCTCATAGATCTCTAGTTTTAGAATTGCAAGATACTCCATAGCTAGATTGGGTGTGATTCCAACCAATAATCACTATTGGAGCTAATTGAAGTTTTCAATTTTGGGTATTTCAATTTCGAGTGCATTTTATGGAGTTTGTTTACATATTTATTGAAGGTGTTTGAGCTTTGTACAGTGATGAAGATTGTTATTGCTGGTCGTACCATTTCTAGCTAGTTGTACCTCTCATAACTAGCCGCACTAGTCAACGACACACATAAATAATGATTGGAATGCTTGTTTTTAGTCCCCCAGTTTGTTCGTGATAATTTTGTAGTTGAAAGGACAAATATTGAGAGGTTGCTAACCTTGGGGGTCATACCATTTGCTGGAGGTGCCTATAGAGGGGAGCATGTGAAGTCGAGAGGAGAAGCACCTAGTTTGAAGAGTTCTCAACACTCCTAAAGATGACACCTAACATTAAGG
This sequence comes from Sequoia sempervirens, assembly GCA_007258455.2. Lineage (NCBI taxonomy): Eukaryota > Viridiplantae > Streptophyta > Pinopsida > Cupressales > Cupressaceae > Sequoia > Sequoia sempervirens. The sequence continues at coordinate 172,060 of VDFB02265795.1, forward strand.
AGGATGTTTGGATGTTTTGTTGAGTGAACTTTGTTAGGTATTATGCTCTAGAGGGGTTTGTACCATTCCAAGACCTTGTTGGTTCAATATTCACAATACTGTTTAATCATTATCAAATCCTTATAATCCATTCTTGAGAGGTGGTAAGTTGATTAGAGTGAGATGGAAACATTGTTCAAAGTCTACATTGACCATTGTGCACGTTTGGGAGTGGATCATTGAAGATTTCTGAGTCATTATCTTGCTGTCCAAATTGTTGCAATGAAGTTTCAGACATGTACCAATCATCTATTTACTATTTCCTTGAGGTAAATTTGCTATTTCAATGATGGGTGGTTAGTTTCTTGAGTTGTGATACTTTGGGGGTGTTCCAATTAGTTTCATTTCATATCATTAAGTTGCAACAACAAATTCTTATACTGAATTTGGAAGATTTGAATGAGCTAATGTTGTAACATTGAGTGGTAGTACCCCTAGTGATCTACAAATGTTATTTTGTGTTACTCACCCCACTGCATAAGCGGCGCTTATTACTCATCCCACCAAACAAGTGGTTCTTTGGTGGTCACTCATCACTACAAAGTGGAAGAGTTATTTTACTCATACTCACTCACCATTGAGAAGTGGAAGAGCTCAAGCTTACATTTCATTATTGTATTGTTTTCCCACTAAAAAGTGGAAGTGCCTAACTAACTCCCACTAGATAAGTGGATGTAATTTCAACTATTTATTTCAAGTAATATTGTAATCTTGTACACTATACGCTCTCACCTCACCCACATTGGGAACTTGGTGACCAAAAAGTGGAAATGAAGTTGCTTAGCATTTCATTCTATTTTGAGCTAACAAGTTTTCAAAAGAATAAAAATAAGGGTGATTATTACACTTGGGCATTCTATTTTGGGTTCATTATTTGCATTCAAAGATGCCTTATCATGTGACATGACACACATCATAAGTTACTCAACAAGGGTAGCTCCCTCTTATATTTTCTATGTCCTATATGTTTTACATTTCTAATATAGGAGGCCCAACTTCTGAAGGCCATCACTTTTGATCTAGGAGGCTGATGGGGCCCCTTTTTTAAAATTGTAGAGCTCAAAATGATCTACACAAATGCATCCTCATAAGTGATGCTAAACAACCCAAATTTTTTATCTTACCTAAAAACAAAGTTTATGGCTCAAAACATGAGTTTTATGTTTTATAATAAAAAAATTGCATTCTTTACATACTCAACATCAGGAGCAAGGTAGAGACACCTTTCCTAAAACCTTTTACTTCCTCACTTTTTCTTCTCGACATGTATTTTAATGTACACCTCCTTTTCTTATTGCTTCTCCTTAAATTGATTGTACACACGCATCCAATCAATTTTGGGGGGTATATACAACCTTCACACTTCTATAAAACAATGCATTTGCAATGGTTAAAGTGGCTCTTCATGGGCCCTACACCACCTCTTTGATTGTGATGGCTCCTCCATAATCCCAACTCACTATGCTTTGCTCATGATAGCTTCTTTGCAACCATAGATTCATTTTATGTAGGCTCCTTCCCAACCATATCTCATTTTACTTATATAGGCTCCTTTATTACTATCTCATTTTACTTATGCATGGACATTGTCACACATGTATATAATAACACCATGTCTTGAAAGATTCCATGACATTGTACGAGACACTAGCACATGATACAAACCCATACACATATTTGAATACTTTGACATGCATCTAACACAATACAAGATCTCTAACTTTAATCAAAACTTCTTAGATCCTTCTTCAACCCAATCTCTCCTCTACAACAAAGATCCTTCTTTAGCTCATTTTTTCTTCTATTACTAATTCCACGTCAATCATTTGTTTATTTATTTAATTAGAATTGAAATTTAATTACGAATGTAATTTATTAAAATCAGATTATTAGATATATAGCAGTAATTAAAAGGAAAACAATTAATTTCAGATGGTAATTTTTAGTTACGCCCACCTATCAAAGCATATAAAATTTTATACAACGCCATTTTTGACAAGTTTTAAAAAAACTTTTGGGCGGGCGAAACCACAGCCTGACATGTCAACAGTATCTTCGTAAATAATTGTCTCTCCCAACAATTCTTCCAGTTTTCCAGGTGATCCTTTGTCTTTTTCTTGTTCTTTCTGTTCAGTTATGTTGAATTTTGTTCAGTGGACATGTTTAACAGTATGCAATGCGTGTGGTCACTAGGGTTTTGTTTGACGAGGGTAGTTTCGCTCGAATGCAGTGGATTTCCAAGGATCAATTTGGTATGCCAACTGCTTGACAAAATGCCTGAATGGATATGTGCTCTTTACTTACCCATGAATGGAAAGAGCAGTCATATATTTTTTCATTTAGTAGAATTTCTATTCACAGGCTTGTTTAATGCACCGATTTTCTAAGGTTGGCTCACACGATTAATTGTAGAGTGGTCGCGTGTACCTTTTTGAAATTTTACTTATTTGCAATTTCGACTGCGTGAAGCAACTGGATATACTCAGAAAATCGCGTTAATTCCATCTTTTCTGATTTTTGAAATTGTTCATTCAGATTCAAGCACAAAAGAGCGATGGAGAGAGAACATGGGGAAACCAGCAAGGGGCAAGCCCGTAGTTCGTCAGAGGATAAAAGTGACAATATATTTGGCTCACTCAATTTTGATCCACAACTTTTCGTAAATGATGTGAGAAATGCTGTGGATGATGTTCTTGATGAAGGATTTGGTTTCTTCAAAGAGTATGGCTTGATATTTTTACCTCTGACTATCTTTTCTTTTTTAAATCCAATTCGTCATGTCATGTCTGTTTCAAATTTCTTGTTTGAAGATTTGCCAATAATCGATTGTTTTTCCGCTAAACAAAACAAAAAGGAAAAGAAGGGAAAATAATTCAATTGAAAACTATGGTTCTTGCAGGCAAGCTCCAAATGTTTTGGGTCTCAAGGATGATGCGTTGGTTGACAAACTATCAAAGGCAAGTTCGTTGCGTTGTTTTCTGAATTGACTTGGTATCCCATACAATGCTATCCAAAGAATTGATTAATTAGTGTCCACTTTTTTTGGCTAGAAGTACCGAGGGTTAAGGGACCCTAGACCTAGAGGAAGCATCCCATTTGAAGCTATGCACAGAAACAATTAACGATTCTCCACCGTTTTAAGTTGAAGGTATCTAGAACTATGGGATTTTATACCCAGAAAAATTGTAGTGAGATGCCAACTCCCAGTTGGTGTTAACTAATCAAAGTAGAAAAGGAAAAATGACATGAATTTCAAAAAACAAATTTAAGTATCCACTTTTCTATCTATAGGGCAATTTCCATTCATCAGTTCCAAGTATATTCTCAGTGCTAGAAAGTTAGCCAAAATAAAAAGTTAGCAGCATTCATCATTCATCCATCACACTCCTTTTCTCATTCTTATCTTTCTGATTGTATCATGAAGTGGCATCACTGAGAGCACATAAACACAAGTGTTTATACTGAGGTCTTTCCTATTTTTTATCCGGAGTTCTACAATTTTTTGTAGAGCAAGCTCTTCCACTTTGGCGCATTCCTATGGTATTAAATTTATTGCCACAGAGGGGAAAAATGATATAAACTATCTTGTTCAACATTTCCACCTGTCAATTGGCTTATAGTTTTGCCACTGTGTTTCCTGTCCTCTTCATATATTGCTATGAGATCTCGAGATTCTCTGTTTCCATCTTAATTTCTTGAATGAAATTGTTTACTTTCCAATCATTTCACTGTCTCTTTTTACTGCTTTTGTAATTGGCATTGAAACGCTTTCCATCTGAAGTTTTGATCATCTCTTCTCCTCTGCCATTCTTATTCAGAGAGTAGTTCCTTCTTATTATTTGTATCCAGTCCCAAGTGAGCTGAAAACATTAGCAAATGTTTTCCATCATCATCACTAAGATAGCTTCTCTTGTTAATCCTAGATTTCCTTTCATAGTTCTATCAAATTTGAGGTCTCTTCCGTGCATCTTTATGATTTTTAAGCTTATTTGCTCCAAACCCATCATTGGGACCAGTCTCCATCTTTTGGGAAATATTGGAAAAATATTTTTAACCCTTTCTTTTGGGAAATGTTGGAAAAATATTATTAAGTTATTAACCTTTTCTTGTGTTAACTCACAACTAAAACTTCATCTTCTTGTGTAATGTCCCATCTCTAAATTTTTGCAGTCTTCTATATTTTCTGAATTTTTATGTTTTTTTCTGGGTGCTATCAAACTGAAACAAATTAGAATATTGATAAATACAGTAACTCAGGGACAACCACAATCAAAATGGACGAACACTTTAATAACCTCAATTTACTTCATTCCTCAATATTTCCAAACAATTGCAATTTACTGATCTGGAAATGTGTATCTCAGAGTTGCATAAGACAGTCATTAACTCACTGAATATGATATCCCTTTGCACAAGGAGATCACAATAAAATATCAATCTGAAACCCTTATTGCTTTATTGTTGAAATCTCCCCAGAGCTACAGCCAAAATTCTTATTCTTCAAATCAATTATAATAATCTGAAATGTTCATTTATTACTTGCTAAAATCTGGCCAATTGAAACAATGTAAATGGCAACTCCAACTACTGAAATTAGAACAAAATATCAGCAAACCCTAACCTCAATGTATGGCAGATTTAATCCTCTTCCATATCTTTATTTTAACTAAGAAATATGTAGCAACCTCTGCTGTAATATTGGCACTCCTTTCTTACCTAGTTGCCCATCCAAAAGAACACAAAAACACCATGATTCCCTTCAAGATAAAGCGGCCCTATTGGCCCTATTCAGGAATTTGCTGTGCATAATGTCTATCATAAAATCACCTCAGATTAGCTTCAAACTGCCATGGTCCGGACCTGCAAATGTGCAGTGCCAATTTTCCTCCAGAATCACCCAAAACAGTCCTCAAACTACTACGAATTATTCCCAAAGTGCAGCAGCTTGATCCATAAGATACTGCGCTGAATTTCTCTACCAAAATCACCCTCAACCTGCCTTTAACTGTTACAAACCCCTCAGATACTGAACTGCATACCTTACCAAATTCACTCCACAGTAAACCCCAAATGGACGCTGGAATTTTGCTGGAGAAATGATGCAATTCAGCTCCAAGATCTCAAATTGGTTTGCTTGCAAACACCAAATTTCTTGACTTCTTCAATTTTGCGAGCCAAGAGGGTTTCCGTCCTTCTAGTTCACAGGATTTGCAGCCAAGGGGTTTTGTCCTTGAATGCAAGTTCCAAACTCAATCTCAAAGTGAATAATACCAAACATGAAATTGGATAATGAAATGCAGATTGGTGCCTTATTGATACATCCTTTCAATTTGGGCCCTTGGGTCTAAATTTCCCTCCAAGTATTTAAAAATACCTTCTCATTATAATTAAATGTTTAAAAACATTATTTTAATTATAACATTATATTAAGTTGCCCCCTAAATAAAGAATTATTGCGCCCAACTTAAAAATAATAGTATAATTTCCTTTCCCTTGCTTAATCCTTTAGCCTATGGTAAAGAGATAGGCTAGAGGTCTTCTTATTATTTTAGTCCCAAAAAGGGGACATGACATCTTGACATGGAAATAATTTTGCTTAATTGTTTTGAGTATTTTTCTATGTGCCAAGTGTAGATGTTAAAAAAATTGTAAAATGTTGTCTCTAGATAGACAAGGTAAAGAATAGACTAATTTTAGTTACATTGATAACAAAAGGTAAATAAAGATCCGAACCAGGGATGTTACAAACCCTATTTCTTTTCTCCTAGAGAATACAGCCTACTATAGTTCATATTTGAGTTTTTTTCAAGATTTATTTGATGATGTAAAAGCTAAGTTACTGGTTCTGGTTTAGGCTTGAGTTTGTGGGTTCGATTTGCAGATTTGGTCAAGAAAATTTTTAGGGTTGGATTTGTCTATACAATATACTTTCATTAGATCCAAATTCCCATTATATCTTGGAAGCATTAATATTTAATAGTTTAAACCATAAAAGGCTCTTTCTTAATAAATAAGTGAATAAATAAATAACCTTCCTTACAAAAGCCTGTTATAAACTAAAGAAAGTTTAAACTAACCAAAGTAAAGCTAGATGAAATGATATTTTTTTAATTAAAATTTAAAATGATTAAGTAGAGGATCGAAATTAAAAATAATCTGGGCATGCATCCACATTTCTCTGGCAGTGCTACATACAGGTGGGGTACAGATATGAGCAGAGTGTTGCCATAGATTTGCTGTGGGGAGAACAATGAAATGAGAAGAGTGTAAATATGTTTCTTGTTTCCACCAATGAAAAGCTGCTGCATAGGCTGCATCCTGCTCTGCTTGGTGGTTTGAACTTTGAATGCAGAGCATCTGGCCAGTGTCATTTTGAGTTTTTTTTATAAATTTTTAGATGCGATTTGCAGAGGTTTTGGGCAGGGAATGTGATTTTGGCCCTAGATTCACCCGGTATGCCTTGCTAGGTTCTTCACAGGTTCTCCCACGTTCTTCCCGGACAAACCCACAATCATTTTGTTGCCTTCTGTGTGAATCCCTGGCTGCACCAAACCGGATCCCAAATTGGGTTCAAATTAGAACTGGATCCAAGACTTCTGCTGGATGAACTGTAACTTTGTCTGAAAGCTAGTACTTGGAAATTGTTTTATGATATTATTGTATACTATCTGAGTAGCTAGAGCTTCTAAACTGTTACATGGGTCATATTCGGAAGACTCGCCAAGAAAAACTCGCAAGTTTTTTTGCCCTGTGAGTCTTTATGACTTTAACTTGCCGAGTCTTCCTGCCGAGTCTTTTCCGAAAACTCGTCGAGTCTTTTCCGAAAAACGCAAAAAATATTTGAAAAAGTTGCCGAGTTTTCTCCAAGTTTTTGTTGACTCGTCAATTTTGGGCTTGGCAAGTTTTTTGCCGAGTCGAGTTTTCCAACTATGACACGGGTTCTTGTAGCATCATGATGACTCATTTGAAGAGAAGATTAGGGATCTACTGTGAAAATTAAGACTGTTGTTTGGCATATCTCATCACTTTTTGTGCTGTTTGAGTTACAAAAGACAACAGTTTATGATTAGAATATTCAATGAGTTATATTTAATAGCATCTTTAGAGAAGATTTGTCTTTCTATCTTTGTTATACTTTATGTTGCCTGTTCAGTTTTGGGTTTGGTTTCAGCAATTTGCCAATTTTTTTCCCCCAGGATTGGGACAGCCAGGTTTGGCTATACAATGTATTCATAATATATTGAAAATATACAATATTTGCACAGAATGCACATAATTAAATACGTAACACAGCTTGTATTTATTAGTTAATTCCTCCATTGTGAAATGTTAAAAAGTTAAATCAAAATCTTTTATGTTGGTACAACTTCACATGTAAAATCAATACAAATCATTGTTATGCACCAAATTTGCACCCTACTGAAACTTTTAAGCTCAGTAATCTGGCATAACATGGGACTCAAATTCTACATGTGGGATATGCAATACTGAAAATGAGATCTCCGGATTCTAGGCCGGTTCCTGTTGAATAAAAAATCTATTTTTTGCTCTTCAAGCCTAAAGATTTTAGGGGGAAAAGGGGAAAGAAAAGGGATAAAATAACTTAAGGATTGAAACTAATTAATGGGTGATACACCAAACTGATAAGAAATCACGAAATGAACAGAGGAAGAACATACACGTGAAAGCCTAATTGCTACTCTTAGAAAAACCTCTTTCAGATTTAACGCCTTGGTCCTAACAGGTTTGATCTACATACACATCTCAGGAAGGAAAGATTTATTTCACAACTCTAAGATATGAATACAGAATTATAAAACACAGTTAAAGACTTGCATGTTCAAAAGAAAGATACAGAAATGAGGATCAATATAAACATGAACACAAGCTTCCAAGGTAAATTCTTGTGTTGTATTCAGGATTCCAGTTGAGTTACAGAAAAACATACAATGATTGAGAAAGGATTGAAAAGAAAATCACTAACTCTTCTCTGTGTATATTTCCAACTATTTACAAAAAAGAAAAAAATGCCTTATATACAGACTATACGTCAGGCCCCTTAGGGCTTACAAAAAATATCCTGAATTTGGGATAGGATTTTCCCTTAGATCTTTTTCCGAGTTAATGTTGGAGCCTGCGTGTCCCTACTGCATGCGTCGGTGAAGAGTTACCCTCGTAGAAGCCCCCTTCAGATATTCTTCAGCTACTACATTTATTCGATCCATCGTGTCTAGTTGAGCTACTTCGGCACCTTGAAATGCTCTGAGCCTGCAACAGACACATCGCCCTTCATCCTGTCGAAACTCTTCAGACTATCATGGTTTACCTTCTGATTTCCCTGATTGGCTGAGTGAAATCCACACGACTTCCTCAGGCAGTCAAAACTTTCCCTTCTGAACCATATCGGTGAGACACTAATCGTGTCTCCCCGATGCGGTTAAGACTTCTCGCAAGCATCGGCAAGTCATGGAGCTATCGCTGAGAGCCCTAGCGAGACCTAAAGATTATACCAATGCTATCGGAGCCATCAATGAGACACCGTTTATCGCCAAGAGATCAGTGAGTTGACGAGTCACGCGGAGATCCCTCTCTATCGCTGAGACCATGTGATATCAGTAAGACACTACTCCGACAGTCAGTTTCTATATCGATGAAATTCATGTTGGGGAGACCTACGCCGACGTCCTTAGAAGTAATCCTGCCAGGCTCCATTTCTTCTATCGGCCGGACATCTCTATTTCGGGAAGAGGTTGTGCCGAAGGCACTTTAGCTTTGGCGAACACATATTTCGTTTCACTTCGGCAAAACTCCCTGGTATCGCTGAGACACTTCATAGAACTCCCCCTCTCCTTGGCGAATTCCACTTCGTTCTGAAGGCTTCACTGCTCGGTGAGACTCACGCGAAGTATGAACACTCGGCCGACTTCTTTTCTTTCGGCCTGACTCATTCCGGTCGGGAAGAGGTTGCCTCGAGCTCATTATGTTATGCCGAAGACCTCTATGTTCGGTGATATTCATGGCGGGCACCTTTTGTTTCGGCAAGAGTCTTGCCGAAAAACCTTTGTCTCGGCGAGGGCGTACTCACTGTGCTTAGTGGGTGGGGGAGACCTATCCGGGTCGGAAAGAGTCAGGCGAACTCCCAATGTTACATTATTAAGCCACCTCAATGGCGGACATCTGGTTCGACCGTAGCAAATCTCCCTCATTCGAAAGTCCGGTTCGGAAAAACTTGCTGATCGGCAAGACATCGCCGACCCCATCCTCATCTATCGACTCCTCCTTCCTTCGCTGAGACCCTGCGGTGGGAAGGGTCTTCGAACTCCTTTTGCTAGAACACCTCGTGTTTTCGGAAGTCTGATGATCTTGTCTCGGCGAGGCGTCCTTCCTTCGGCCGAGACCGGCCTTTTTGGCCTCCCGGCGAAGCCCCTCACCTTTGCGAAAACATCTCTGCCGAGACTCTTCCTGTCGGTGAGACATTAAACCTTCGTCGGGACCTCTCACCGTGCATGGGTCTCCCCGACTTCGTGGTCGCCAGAGTCTTGGCGAAATAACGATTCAGATGGCCTGTCGGCCAAAAATCCAGCGGTAGGTCCGCGTCTCCTCCATTATATAGATCTGCAAGCTCTTCGGCATGATAGGACTAGGTCTCGGTACCACTCGGATGGAAAGAATCAAACAGTCAGTCGGCCAGACAATAGGAGAGTCCTGCCGACTTTCTCCTTAGATGATTTTCATGCCAAAACTTCCCAGGGTAGCTTCTCCCACTGAGTTCCCCGTGACCTAGCAACGATGTAGAATCCTTCCCTTGTGTAAATGTCCCACTGGCCTCGAAGATCATTGGTTGAAAATTTTGTATACCTTGAGGATATGCAAAATTGTAGTTTCAGCCACAGCACGTGAGATAAACTCTCCTATTTTCAAAGGGAAGGCTCCCCCTTTTTTATCTATTTTAACAATTCAGAAATACACTCTAACTATAAATCTATTCTAAATCTGGGTGAAACTCTGTCTTTTTCTCTTTTTCCAGAAAAGACACTTATTCTTTTCTCTTGTTTCAGAAAAGAATCACAGCTGAAAACATAAATGATTTATGAAGTAAACAAATAAAGAAGCAAAGTTTCCATAAAGGCACAAAGTCCTCCGTTGCTCCTCCGGGACGGGAAAACAAATTGAAAGCACAAAGTCTTTGACAACTTACTCTCCTATCAACCTTTTTAGATAATTTTCTGGTAACCAAGTACAGTATGTAGCAGCTCAAAATAGAAAATAAAAGCAACACAAAGTCTGCAAGTTACCCCCTTTGTTTGAGCGTTCTATAATAGCTTTAAACATGACAAACAGCTCAAAGTCTGTAGTATCAAATCTGAAAACCAATCTAAAACTTTAAACACAATTTGCAGCTCAAAGTCTGCAAGATTGAGCTTGAATCCCTCTTGTATAACACCACAAAACTCACAATCAATTCCAAATAATGTCGTCACATCACAATTTGTACCAACACAAAGTTTGGAAGCAATTTGTTTTCTTTATTGATTGCAATCTGATTTACATCTAAACTCAAAGTCTTAGAATGCATACACAAATTGGCAGAATTTTGTTGCATTGCCAAAAGATCTCCTATTACAAAGGACCTCCTCAGGTATTTATAGGAGAGAGGTCATGAGAAAAAGGTGGGAGGATCTCAACAAACTTGAGAAAATCTCTCAACCGATAACTAATTGCAATTGACTTATTCAAAATTACAATCTAATTGTAATTTGATTACATGTAATCACATTTTACAAAAATGCAAGTGGAAGAAACACTTGCAATTACAATTTTTGCTTTCACATGTAACTTGTCGAAAGTGAAAATACATAAAACAACTTAATATTTTAACTTGTCTCGTTCCTAGCTCTGAAAGATAAGAACTTGCTGATGATCATCCGCAACTCATTTGCATCGGGGGTCAGTGTGTTCTTGGTTACTGCAATAGTCTTCAAGATTACATCACGATCTCCGACTGTGACTTCTCTGTGTTCTTTGAAAGCAGCTTGCATCTTATCGAAGATTGTTCAATGATTGACGAACTTGTATATTGAATCCATGAAGAACCGATCTGAATCGAACTCCTGGTGAAGATTTGCGGTAATCTGAGAAATAACATCATCGGTTGCAAGCAATTCTCTTTCACTGTGCAAGGGATTTTTTTCAAAGTTTGAAGGAATATCTTGTTCAGCTTCAGCATTCATCTTAAAGGCAGTTTGGATTTGAAGTTAAGTCCAAAAAGTTCAACTTTTGAGCTTTTTTAAGCATTTCGGGTTTTTCACTGACTTTAGCAATTTTACAAAAGGCAGTCGGAATTTTTTGGAAGTTTAACAATTTTTCAATTTTGCAATTTTGAAAATTGTTATTTCAGTTATAAATCCCGACTTGCAATTTTGCAATAAAAACCCAAAATATAACACAAAGTGGATTATTTGTGGAAAATGATAATGGAGGATTTGAAGTGGAATGGGTGAAAATGAAAGAAACGAGTATGGTATATGAAAGTTTTATTGCTGGAATGAATGGTAAAATGAAAAACACGTTTTTAGTGTATAAGGCGAAAAATGGAAAATACGTTATATGAAATTTAAGGATGAAGACGTATGGAAGGATAATGAAAGGCAAGTTGGATGGAATGAAGGGAGACAAAAGACACATGGTCTATGAAAGGTTTATGGCGAATGGAAAACATATATTTAATGAAAACGAGTTAAATAACAGTGAGAACACAAAAATAACAAAGAAAATGTGTTTGCAACATAAAAACGAATGCTAACAAATATATAAATGAATTTTGACAAAAGGAAATGACTGTGTAAAAACGCGTATATAAAAATTAAAGAAAAACGCGTTTTTATATTTACCAATGTAAGGAATGAATAAAGAAAAGACAAAGGCGAAAATATTTGCAAAGAAGACGACGTTTCAGAGTAAAACGTATGAAGGTGAATAAAGAAAAATGCGTTTTCTGCAGATGTAAAAACAAAACGCGTTTTCATAAAACCCTAGGCGCATACAAACTCAGCAAAGAAGATGAAATCGGGTTTTTTGGCTCTAAACGCAAATCCTTTCTTGCAAAATCGGGCATTTAAAACGCAAATGCAAGTATTTCAAGAGAAAATCGGGGCTTTTCAATCATATAACAAGTGAATTCGGACTTTTATAAGACAAAAGCAAACAAAATAAAGCAAATCGGGGTTTTCATAAGTGATTGCAAGTTAATTTAAATAAAATCGGGTCTTTTTGATCTAATGACAATTTTACTTTTGTCAAAAATGAGCATTCTTAACAAACTTGGTCTAAATCGGACTTTTAGACAAGTAAAGCAATTTCGGAACTTTTTCAAGTTTTAGCAATTTTGCTTTTTGCAATTTCGGGATTTTTTGGACATTTAGCAATTTGCTCTTAAGCCAAAATTTTCCTACTTGCAGTGAGGTTACAAAAACCCGAATTTGATCAAAAACACACTGAAAAAGACTCAGAATTCTACGAAAACGGGCGAGAATGTGTAAAAAGTGGTAACTCAAAGGACTACAGACTTAAAATTGAGATTTGCTGATCTTTGCACCTCGAAATGCGTGCCAAGAGAAAATCTAAATTTTCAAAAATTTTGATTAGTTGTCTTTTTTTTAAGAACGGGGACAAGATCTAACATTTGATTAGCTTGCCTGATTTAATTGTAGGTGAAATGGAGGCAACAATTCTGGTGACCTTTGCGGGATGTTCGCCTGCTAAACATGGGAACCAGTGACTAGGCTTATCCATTGGGCATGGAGTCGTTAGAAGGCTCAGAAAAATAAACAAAAAATCAGTCTTACACATGGCCTCAACTACCTGAGATCCACGGGTCGTAACAGGTTGCCAAAAAACAAAACAGGGGAAAACTACAGAGAAAAATACTGCGCAAAAACAACATTTAGGGAATGGGGCAAAACAGAGAACAAATGAACCATAGTGCAAAGCACTTATTGAAAACATAAAACCTAACTAGATATGTACAAGAAAGGCACTTATCAGACTTGAAAGCAGGGCTTAAGGTGTATCCCATTAACTGGGATATGAAGCAAATCTCCTCCTGTCGTAGCCAGTTGAGAAGCATTGTGTTCCTTACATTCTGAGATAACAAATGGGCCTCCCAAAAAAGAATCAAATTTCGTGTGCTTACCCGGCCTGCTTTTGAGTTCATCCCACTTAAGAACATCACCCACATTGAAAACCCTTGCTCTTGCTCTTTTGTCAAAGCTCCTTTTCGCTTGCGTTTGCTGATATTCCATTGCTTGCATTGCTTTTGATCTTTTTTCCTCCAATTCCATCAACTGAGCATAACGCACTTGTATAGGATCTCCTTCTTCAAAAAAAACTAGCTGACTAGCCAGGTCAAGAGCTGACAGCTCGGTTGAAATAGACAACTTGGCCTCTTTACCATAGACTATCATGTAAGGTGAATTGTCAATGATTTTCTTTGGTGTGATCCGATCAACCCATAGGGCAGCCCTCAGTTTAGAATGCCACTCACGCTGATTCTCCTGCAGATTCCTCTTCAATATTCTGATCAAATTCTTGTTTGTGGATTCTGTTAATCCGTTACCTTGTGGGTAATAGTTAGAACTATTATTGAGATAAATTCCATGCTTGAGCGCCCATTCAGTTACCCTTAGACCAATGAAAGCAAGTGCATTATCAGAGATAATAGAATCAGGGATTCCAAATCTGTGAATAATATCATCATAAAAATTCAAAACAACAGTCTCATTGGCATCCTTTAACGCTGCTGCTTCTGACCAGCGAGTGAAATAATCAGTTGCCGTGATTATCCACTTGTGTCCAACACTAGATGGAGGATTAATAGGACCTATAAAATCAACTCCCCACCTTACGAATGGCTATTCAGTCTTAATAGGCTGCAGAGGTAAAGCCGCAAGCCTTTCTTTTCCAACAAACAAAGCACACTTTACGCACTTTCTAACATATGCATGGCTATCTTTGAAAACATTGGGCCAATAGTAGCCAGCCCGCATAATCTTGAATGCAGTAGTCCTTGGAGAGAAGTGGCCTCCTGAATGCCCATCATGAAATTCATGTAATATCTCTCCAATTTGATCTGAATCAACACACCTGAGAAGTACCCCACTATGATCTTTGCGATATAAAATATCATTGATCAGCACATATGGGATAGATTGCAGCCTATAGTACCTACGTTTCGGCTTATCCAAATCGAGTGGGCATTGACTTGTTTTGAGGAAATGGACCATACCCTTTAACCAACTTGTTGTTCCGTCATCATTATCAGCCAAACGAAGTACTAAAGCTGTTTCAGATTGTTTTGCATCTAAAATTCCTTCACAACTCAACTGTTCGCAAAGCCCTTTACCCCTCACTAGCTTAGTAACTTCAATGCTCACGTCATATTCCATGACTCTGGTTATCCAACCTGCCCTTTTCTCATTCAAATCCTTGCTGAGCAGAAATTCTTTGACACTCGGATGAGCTACTCTTAAATGAATTTTATTGTGTGATAGCAAATGTCTGAATTTTTTAAAACTTTTGACAACAGCAAGGACGTGCTTTTCAACAAAACTATACCTCTGTTCATACTCTACCAATCCTTTGCTGAAAAAAGCGATTGGCTGTTCCAATCCTTTTGAACTTTGCTGGACCAGCATAGCAGATATCACTTCACTACCCCCATAGGCATACAAGATAAAGTCTTTGTTGAAATCAGGGTTCATTAAAGCGGGAGCTGCTGCTAAAGCCTCCTTGATAGCTTGAAAGCTATTCTTTGCTTCCTTAGTCCAGCTAAAAACAATGTTTTTCTTTAACATGGTTGTTAAAGGTTTCAATAAATCTGCAATGTTAGGCAGAAAATGCCTCACAAAATTAATTCTTCCAATGAAAGATTGCAGCCCCTTTTTGTGATATGGTAACGGTAGCTCTAAAATAGCTGCTACTCTCTCAGGATCCATTGTGACACCTTGCTTAGAAACGATATACCCCAATAGTTTGCCTTCATGCATAGCAAACACACACTTTTTAGGATTGAGAGATACTCCAAACTCCCTGCAGTGTTCAAAAATCTGTCTTAGATGACTAGGTGATCTACTGCTTTCTTTGAATAAACGGTGATGTCATCCAAATACACTAGGACAAATTGATACATAAGGTTGCTGAAAGCCATTTGCATTGCCTTTTGGAAGGTTGCACCTGCGTTAGAAAGACTGAAAGGCATCTTTCGGTAAGCCATGGTTCCCCACTTAGTTGTGAAAGCTATTTTGAACTGGTCTTCCTCTTTGACAAGAATTTGGTTATATCCTAAATAACCATCCAACAACGAATACCTCTCTGAACCAGAAACATACTGCAAGATCTGCTCCATGGAGGGCAATGGGTGACAGTCCTTGAAGGACGCCCTATTTAGATCTCTGAAATCTACACACAATCTCAACTCCCCATTCCTCTTCCTAACCGGGACAAGGTTAGACACCCAACTAGTGTGTTTAATAGGATATATAATACTACTCTCTATCAGCTTCATAACTTCTTTGTACATAAGAGGCTCTAGTTTGGGGTTAATTGGTCTCTGTTTTTGTCTGATGGGTTTGGAGTTAGGTTCTAACTCTATAGTATGATGTGCAAGTGCTGGGTTAAAACCTTTTAGATCTTCATATTTCCAGGCAAATATATCACCAAATTCTTGAAATAATTCAATATAAGGCTGTTTTTCAGAATTTGTAACTACTTTTCCAAACTTCAAAGCCTTACCTGGTTCAATCTCCAAATCTGCATAGTGTTCTTGCTGAATCAGCAGGCTGGTTTTATTCTTCTTGGCTTGATCATCTGTATTGAAGATAGATTCCAATGTAACAAGTCCCTTGGGCAACTTGTTAGACTTGAGCTGCACCACCTGATCTTCATAGTTCCCTTTTAGCCTATCTTGATTTGATGCTGCAAAAACATCCTCTTCTAGCAGAAACTGCAAAATCTGTTCATCACTCTCAAAGACTTGCCAATTTATATTATTGTCAGGAATTGATGGCCTAACAATAATTTTAATATGCTGCTGATCACACCCCCTTTTAATATTGTTAGGAATATCAAACTGTGCCCCTATGGCAGCCAATCTATCAGCATGCTGATTCAGCTTTCTAGGAATTGCAACAATATTGAAAGCAGAAAAATCTTCAATAACATCCCATATTCTATGTTTATATGCCTTCAGAGTATCATTCTTAACAGAAACTAGCCCCCTCACCTGATTCACCACGAGCTCACTATCACCATGAACTTTTAGAGCCTTAACACCTCTCTTTCTCGCCCATTCTAGCCCATTAATTAAGCCTTCATACTCGACTGTATTGTTGGTGCAAGAAAAACTAAATCTAAAGGCTGCATAGTACTCAACTCCCTCAGGCGACACTAACATCGCACCTCCACCAGCACCATGCTTGCTTCTAGATCCGTCAAAAAACATATTCCAGACCTCATGGTGCTGTTCAGAATCAGCATCCTCCCTTTTAACCAAATTTGGCGTAACCGAACCAGCCTCCTGAAACATATAGTTACCCATACCAACGTCTAATACTAAATCACTTCCAGTGTGATGAGTACTACTTTCAGCCCATTCATCTAAAAGAATATCAGGAATCCCAGCAGTGGATGTATGTGAAACAGGAGCAGCATGCTCATCTTGGTCAAAAATGACACAATTTGCATTCATCGTACTGGGTGTATAAGGTTCAATGATATCCTTTGCAAGTGATTCTGACTTTATGTTTACTTTTGTTCCATACCTTGTACGGAAAATCATGTGAGACCAATCGGATGAGAGATAACCTCCTATCTTGGCTGTAAATTCTCTTGATAAGCAAAGGCCAAAATAGGGAGGTAAATCCATTACATATATGTCATGTGGAATGGAGAAAGTAGGGCAGGCATGTAAGGTCAAACTAGCATTTTTTATGAGGCCTATTGAATTGACAGATGTACCATCTAACTGGACTACTCCCTTTTCTATAGGCTCATATTTTAATCCTAACTGATCAGCTACCCTTTTTGGCATTACAGAACAAGTTGCCCCGCTATCAACCATACAATTATGTACCAAGTTATTTCCAATGACTAAGGAAACATAGAATGGAGGAGGTCTCACATCCTTACCTTGAATTGTGACATTTGGTTTGCTGTCCATCACTGTTACTTGATCAACATTTGTCATGACTACCTTCTCATGATCACCAGCTGCATGTTCTTGCGTATCTTCACCACTCAATGCTTTCTTTAACATCTCAGCTTGTCCGGGAATGGATAAAGAATCCCACATAGTCATTGATACGTTCATTCTTTTCATGCTGTCCACAATGCTGTAGGGCATAGCTGAATGCACTTTCTGGTGTATCCTAGCAACAGCCGGATCTGTTTCTTTGTGAGGCTGATTGCTGGTTGGCTGATTTGAAGACTTCTGTGGGATATCGGAATTTTTTGTGAATGATGGTCCTACAGTTGCAGATTCTTTGTCTTTACCAGATATTTGATTTGCTTCTAGAGCCCTCTTCTTTGCTCGGGTGATCATTGCAATTGCTGGATCACCATTCACGCCACAGAACTCTTCACTTTGCCAATTTAGGAATCCAGTCTCATTGGGATGCACATCTCGTTGCTGCTCAGGTACTTCAGTAGATGCATCCAGTTGTGAACTTGTGGCATTTTGAACCATCAGTGCTTGATTGATAATACCATTGGAACATGTTGCTTGATTATGCGCTTGATTACATGGAAAACACCATTCATAATCTGCTGCAAGATTATTCTGAGCTGGAACAATATCTTTTATCGGATTTGCTGCATTCATAGGCGTTGTATTATGTGTCTGAAATGGCCTCTCGTTAACATTTTGTCGCTATCCTTGATAATTTCCTTGGTATAGTTGTCTATTTTGCTGATACTGCTGATTAAACCCTTGATTTTGATAAGGCTGATTCGCTCCTTGCTGCTGCTAGTTATACTGTTGAAATGATGGCCTTGGACCTTGGTAATGCTGCTTTTTCATGTTGGTTAGCTCATTTCCCAAAGTCTGCAAAACCATTTCAATCTTTTGTTGGCTGCTTTTAATCTCTTGCAGCTCAGTTGAAGGTCCAGCAGTCTCTATAGTTGGAACAGTCGGTATTGCAGCAAGAGGAGGTATATGCAATGGTATATTTGGGTGAATATCTGGAAAATATGGCATAGGGGGCCTAGGAGCTATTTTTCCTGCCTGAATAAGACTATTTTCTGCTCTTATAGCTATACTATAAGCTTGAGGTAATGATTGACCTCCCATGGATTGTATCATCACTGATATATCACTATTGAGACTCTTTAAGTAATACAAAAATGCGTAATCAGCAGAAGGCCTTACCGTAGTAGGTATCCTATTCCAAGTCTTCTGGAAACGGATGTTGAAATCTATCATTTGCTCTTGAGGGGCTCTTTTAATAGTTGTCAACTGCTCTACCAAAGATAAGTGATCAAACTTGTCTTCAAAAAATGTGGTAAATTTGTCACCAAGCTCATCCCATGTTGCAATAGAGGCCACTGGCAAGCTTCTGAACCATTCCAGCGCCTTCTTCTTGAAAGATGCAGCCAATAACCTTACTGCTACGTTCTCTTGCGTTACATGATGCACATTGCACAACGCTGCCACATCTCTTATATGTTCAAACGACGTTATTTGCCCTTCTCCAGTGAATTCTGGCAATCCCTTTAATGCTGCCAAAGGAATATCATTATGCTGCACTAAATTAAGGGGACTACCCTGATCAAATGGAACAAAAGCAAAGGCTCTTGGTGTAGCCATACTATGAGTCTGTGTTGATATACTTGCTGAAACTGAGCTTGCACTTGCTGGTATAGTACTCGAAAATGATGAAAAAGTACTTGTAATTGTAGTAGAAAAGCTTACACTTGCTGTACCAAAATTGCTCCTACCTTTTGGGAAGTTGAAATTCCCAGAAACAGCAATAGGTGGCTCTTCTCTGACAGTTGGTGATGCTGAGTGTCTCACAGGACGTTCACTACGCAATGATCTTCCTCTTCTGAGATATACTCTTGGAGGAGTTGTTTGCACTCTTTTTGCATGAGGAGTTCGATCAAGAGTCCTTCCTTTCCTCTTGGGTGATGACAGTTGCAAATATTCAAAAGACTTTGAACTTCTGGTTTCCACCTTTCTCATATAAACTTTTGCATTGGTCACTTTCCTTCACAACGGAGTCGCCAAATATGCTGAAACTGAGCTTCTTTAAAGCTGTAAACCTGCTGTAGCATATCAAAACAGCAAGAACTGATAAAAAATTATGACTTCTTCTGTCCCACCGGGCGTGCCAAAACTGTTATGCACCAAATTTGCACCCTACTGAAACTTTTAAGCTCAGTAATCTGGCATAACATGGGACTCAAATTCTACATGTGGGATATGCAATACTGAAAATGAGACCTCCGGATTCTAGGCCGGTTCCTGTTGAATAAAAAATCTATTTTTTGCTCTTCAAGCCTAAAGATTTTAGGGGGAAAAGGGGAAAGAAAAGGGATAAAATAACTTAAGGATTGAAACTAATTAATGGGTGATACACCAAACTGATAAGAAATCATGAAATGAACAGAGAAAGAACATACACATGAAAGCCTAATTGCTACTCTCAGAAAAACCTCTTTCAGATTTAACGCCTTGGTCCTAACAGGTTTGATCTACATACACATCTCAGGAAGGAAAGATTTATTTCACAACTCTAAGATATGAATACAGAATTATAAAACACAGTTAAAGACTTGCATGTTCAAAAGAAAGATATAGAAATGAGGATCAATATAAACATGAACACAAGCTTCCAAGGTAAATTCTGTGTTGTATTCAGGATTCCAGTTGAGTTACAGAAAAACATACAATGATTGAGAAAGGATTGAAAAGAAAATCACTAACTCTTCTCTGTGTATATTTCCAACTATTTACAAAAAAGGCAAAAATGCCTTATATACAGACTATACGTCGGCCCCTTAGGGCTTACAAAAAATATCCTGATTCGGGATAGGATTTTCCCTTAGATCTTTTGCCGAGTTAATGCTGGAGCCCGTGTGTCTCTGCTGCATGCGTCGGTAAAGAGTTACCATCGTAGAAGCTCCCTTCAGATATTCTTCAGCTACTACATTTATTTGATCCATCGTGTCCAGTTGAGCTACTTCGGTTGCACCTTGAATGCTCTGAGCCTGCAATAGATACAGGCCGCCCTTCATCCTGTCAACGCTCTTCAGACTGCCGCGGTTTACCTTCCGATTTCCCTGATTGGCTGAGTGAAATCCACGCAGCTTCCTTAGGCGGTCAAAACTTTCCCTTCTAAACTGCATATCGGTGAGACACTAATCGTGTCTCCCCGATGCGGTTAAAACTTCTCGCAAGCATCGGCAAGTCATGGAGTCGTCGCTGAGAGCTCCTAGCGAGACCTAAAGATCATATCGATGCTATCGGAGCCATCAGCGAGACACCGTTTATCACCAAGAGATCAGTGAGTTGATGAGTCACGCGGAGATCCCTCTCTGTCGTTGAGACCACGTGATATCGGTAAGACACTACTCTGACAGTCAGTCGCTATATCGATGAAATTCATGTTGGGGAGACCTACACCGATGTCCTTAGAAGTAATCCTACCAGGCTCCATTTCTTCTATCGGCCGAACATCTCTATTTCGAGAAGAGGCTGTGCCGAAGGCACTTTAGCTTTGGCGAACACATATTTCGTTTCTTTTTGGCAAAACTTCCTGGTATCGCTGAGACACTTCGTAGAACTCCCCCTCTCCTTGGCGAATTCCACTTTGTTCTGAAGGCTTCACTGCTCGGTGAGACTCACGTCGAAGTATGAACACTCGACCGACTTCTTTTCTTTCGGCCTAACTCATTCCGGTCAGGAAGAGGTTGCCTCGAGCTCATTATGTTATGCCGAAGACCTCTATGTTCGGTGATATTCATGGCGGGCACCTTTTGTTTCGGCAAGAGTCTTGCCGAAAAACCTTTGTCTCGGCGAGGGCCCGTTCTCCTGTGCTTAGTGGGTGGGGGAGACCTATCGGGTCGGAAAGAGTCAGGCCGAACTCCCAATGTTACATCGATGGCCACCTTAGTCAGCAGGACATCCCGCATTCGTTGAGACTCCATAGCGAAATCTCCCTCATCTACCGAAAGTCCGCCTTGAGTTCAGAGAAAACTTGCTTGGTCGGCAAGACATCCTGCCGACCCCATCCTCATCCTATCCGAGCTCCTCCTTCCTTCGGCCGAGATCCTCACGACAGAAGAGGTCTTCCTCGAATCCCTTTGTTACCGACACCTCCGTTTCGCAAGAGTCCCGCCGGAACCGATCTTGTTTCGCCATGCTCATCCTTCTTCGGCGACTTCGCCTTTCGGCCACTCGGCTAAGCTCTCACCTTTTGCGCCGAAAACATCTTCGCTTCAGACTCTTTCGCCACCGGGCGCAGACATTAAACTTCGTCAGACTCTTCACCGGAAGCCGTAGGTCTCCCCGAAGCCCATGGTCGCCGAGAGTCTTGGCGAATAACGATTGAATGGCCTATCAACCAAGGAAATCCATGCTGTAAGAGGTCATGCCAAACCCTCTCCATTATAGCGATAGGCTCGTAGGGCTCGTCGGCATGACAGCAGACTAGGTCTCGTACGACTGCCAGATGGAAAAGAATCAAAACGAAGCTAGGTCACCGTATTAGAGAGTCCTCACGATTTTCCTTAGATGATTTTCATGCCAAAACTTCCAGGTATCTTCTCCACCGGAGTTCCCTCGCGACGCAGCAACGTGATGCGTAATCCTTCCTTCCTCGTGAATGTCCCAATCGCCTCGAAGATCTAACATTTGATTAGCTTGCCCCGATTTAACTATAGGTGAAATGGGAGGCAACAATCATCAATGTCATCAAATGTTCTTTGAATCACAAGCTGCACTAGTGCCACTCTCACTAGTCAATATTTTAGTGATTCTGGTAGAAGGGAAATGAAATCATCCTCAATTGAAACTAAGGAAAGCTGTTTTTTATGTTTTTAATTTTAATTTTTTGCATTTTTTATAAAAAATCTCGTTTTTGGGTTCCAGGCAGGTTCACCCAGGGTCTTGCTTCAGCCTCTGGAATCTGCCTCAGTATGTTTTTTTAAACATACCCTGGCAGAATCCAGACACTGGAGCAGGACCCTGGGCGAACCTGCCTGGAACACAATTTTTTTTTAATGAAAAAAGCAAAATAATTAATATAAAAAATTTAACTAGTAGCTTTCTTTAGTTTCAATTAAGGATTAGGAGCATTAGATTACTACACAGAATCACTGGCAGAATCCAGAGGAGGACCCTGGAAGAACCAAGCTGGACCTGGACTATGATCAGAACCCAGTCAAAACTAGTTCATGTTTGGCCAGTGTTCCTGCAGAAGCAGTGACGGAGGTTATATTAATGAACTAGCATTTCGGGTTTGCAAGATGAATGGTTCAGCTATGTTAATGTCATTAGCTTCCAGCAATTAGTCATATCTTTGGTAACAAGCTTTAAGTTTTCCAGAATATTAGATTTGGACTTATTAGCTCAACAACATTGTTTTGTCTATGATAAGCAATATGCTTTCAATAAAGAGGGCGGAACCTGAAAAAAGAAATTTGTAATACAGGCAGTTTTCAGATACTGTTCTTCATGGAGAAAAGGAAACAAGTCCAGGCTTTATATGATCATAACATTTAAGACAATAATATTTATTCTATTTAATCTTTGAGGCCGTTTTTATAGAAGGCTCTTGTGTCATACTGATTGTGTACAATGAGCATCACAGAATGAAAAGACCAACATTTCTGTACCAAAGCATAAGAGATGCAATAAATTTGTTTTCATAGTCCAATAAGAAACATAAGGTCTGAGTATAAATCATTTATACCGCTGTGTTGTACCCAAACCAATTTTTTTGCTTCATTAAGGCATTTTGATTAAAATGGTCTAAACCTTGTAAAATTTTCATCAGAAGTCAGTTTTTGGGCAAATCAAGTATGGGCTTTTAGTCAGTTTGATGTTTGGAAGATATTGATAAAATTTGATTTTTTTTGAAAATTAGGGTTTCTGGACCCCTATTTTTAGGCAAAACCCAAACTTTTTTGAATTGGCTTATTTTGATTGGTCACTTTGGCTGAAAATTATTTTGATTGGCTTATTTCACTTCACGATCACAGTGGTGAAGTTAGAATTAGGAAAAAGTCAATTTAAGTCTGGTGGGTTGTTTTCACTTTTTTAGGAGAAAAGTTAGGACCTCCGAGGTTGTCAATGGCAGATAGCCAGATACTAGGTGTTGAAATCTAAGCCTAAAACACTCCAACGAAGATTCTATGGCAAGATATGTTCAAAATGATGCTTCGTCACGGAGGGGATTTTCGTCGAGGTGAAAATCATCAAAATTTTTCCAACTTTGGAAATAAAAGAGCCCCTAGAGGCCAAGGGCGCCCTAGATTTCAGAGGCCCAGATTATCTTTTTGAGGTTTGTCACCTCCATTAAGACTTCTCCGGAATATTGTTAGCTTTGCGATGAGCCTACTAGCCAGTCCAAAAGATCTGTCTAGCACCTGAAATTGGAGATTGAACAAGGAACGAGGGAGATGAAATTGATGAAATTTTGACTAACACTGGAGTAGAAAAGCGCCCTTGGAGGCCAGGGGCGCCCAACTTTTTGAGGTACCAGATGAAACTTTTTGACCAAATGATACCCAGGATGTTTGTCTCAGACTTGATTTGGCTTCGCAACGAATCCGTCAGTGGGTTAATTTGAGTTACTGAACGGCCGGAATCAGGAGTCAAACATAAGGTTTTTATCATGGTCTAAAATGTCAGAAAAGAGCATAAGCGCCCCTGGAGGCTAGAGTCGCCCAAGGTTTTGGACCCTCAAACACAGTTTCTGAGTTAGCTCAAATGCTCATCCTGTCCATGATGTTTCTAGCTTTCCGTAGCATACCTCAGCCGGGCCAGAAGACAAGTTGGTGGCCTGCAGCTAGAGATTGAATGGATTATCAACCAGTTTGAAAATGGTTAAGTTTGGGAGAAAAAGCGCCCCTGGAGGCCAAGGGCGCCAATGTTTTTCACCTGCCAAATGATGTTTTCAGGGAAAGTGTTTTTCAAGAGATCATGTTTAGAATTGAGCCAGCTCTGCAGTGAGTCTGTCAACCAACTTTGAAGTTTTGCCAAGTGTCGGAGGACGCGAGATGAAGTGAGGTCAAAATCACCTTCAAAATGATGAAAATGCATGAAATTTGGCTAAGTCTGAAACTAAAAAAGTGCCCTTGGAGGCCAGGGGCACCCAGAATTTTGAAGCCTCAGAAGTTAGAATTAGGGTTTGCAACCTCAAGGAGCACCTTTTAGTTTTGATCCTGCTCTTCAATGAAATTGTCAGCTAGTCTTCTAGAGGCATTAGTCAATCAGAATCAGTGATCGAACATAGGCTCCGATGACGTTTGCAAATGAAAATTCTCAAAAAGTTTCTAAGTTTGGAGAGTTGGCACCCAAGACAAACTTTGACTTTTGAACTCAAGTGCAAAGTGACGCCCTATGATGGAGGAGTTTGTTAACTCAACTTAAAATAATATTAAATCTCTAGTTTAACTTTTGAGTCGACTTCAATAGGACTTAAATTTTACTTGCATGTGGTAAATAATTGAAGTGCATCTGGGTGGCGCCCAATTTAGGGCTTATTTTTCATTCAATTAAATGAAATGGGGGTCCAATAGGATTTTGGCATCCTATTTTAGGGGTTTGCATGCATATGTGATGCCTTAAGGCATTTGGGCGTCCATTATTCTCATCACAGGTGGAAGCAAACACATATATTCTCGTGCAAGCAAAGATCTGAAGATTCTACGGGTGATATTTTTCAGTGTTCTTTGTAGTGCCAGGTCCAGATTGCTCAGAGGATTTATTTTTCAGACTTCATCAAACAGAATTCAAGGCATAGGCGTCAATTTTTAGAGGCAGAATATAACTTCTATTTTCTATCTCTAACATTCTTCTATCCTTGTCATAGGTTTTCTCTCGCATGTCAAAGTAAACGACATCTTTTTCAAAATTAGGTCATCTGGGCTCACATAGTTTAGCGTTGGCAACAAAACCCATGTTTATGAATTGTTTGAGAAAATTGCCTTGTTGCTTCTCATTTTGAAGTACTGTGCTTTTTTTCGAAGATTCTTTTGCATGTGGGTCAAAAACTCAATTTTTCCAAAAATGAAGGATCTTGGTCCGTTCAACTCATTGGCGCCTGCAAAACCCATGTTCTAGATTTTTTTGAGAAAATTGCCCCGTTACTTCTCATTTGAAGTATTGTGCTTTTTTTTGAAGATTCTTTTGCATGTGGGTCAAAAACTCAATTTTTCCAAAAACAACGGATTTGGGTCCGTTTGGCTCATTGGCGCCTACAAAACCCATGTGCCAGAGTTTTTTGTGAAAATTGCCCCGTTGTTTCTCTTTTTGAAGTATTGTGCTTTTTTTCGAAGATTCCTTTGCATGGTCGTGAAAAAGTCAATTTTTTGAGAAAACGGAGAAACCGGGTTTGATTAGCTCTTAGGCGGCAACAACACCCATATGCTAGATTTTTTCAAGAAAAATTGCACTCGCAGCCCCCGCTGCCCCTGTTACTTATGTTTCAAAAAGTCCTCGCATGCCAAGGCAAAAGACATTTTTTCAAATTTTTGACGTTGTGGGTTTGCTTAGAAATACTTTCTCTACATAACCCACATCTCTGAATTTTTCGTAAAAATTGTCCCTCGACAAGTTATTTTTAGCCTCACCAGAAGCCATTTTTAGCCTCACTGGAAAAGTTGTTAGAACATTGCCGTGTTTACAGTCAATAGGCTAGTTTTTCATAATGCAGTTCACTCAGATTGAATTCAAGACCAAATCGGTCTTAATTCATGATTTCATCAGAATGATTGACACAGATTGGCATCAAGCGCATCCAGAGGGTTGATTCAGACAATTTGGCAAGCGTAGTCACTCAAAGTTCACATGGTTTCATACCTCGTATAGCTGATAGCCTTCCAAGGTCAGTTTAGAGGGTTGAATACTGTTGGAATTCTAAGTGCGCGGCGAGTTCAAGAGCATTTCCCACAGCTAGAGTATTTGTAGTCAAACTTTGTGGTTTCATCATGCAACACTCTTCCATTGAGAAAAAACGTGAAAAGCGTCAAGAGCGTCAGAAGTGTAAAGCTGCAGAAGAAATAGAGGCCATCACTCCAGTTATGGAGTCACCAGAGTTACTAGTTAGTAAACTATCAGTTGAAGTGTGCAGATATTTCTAGGATTGCTCAAGTTGCTGACAAGTAGTGAATTGACAGTTAAGACATGTGATGATCTCAAGATGGTGATGCAATCAACAACCTTGTGGAGGGGTTAATTGCTCAAAATCACGGCCGATGAACTACAGATCAGGACATCCCACCTCTTCAAAATAGACATTAGACACAACAGTTAACTTGATGCCTCTTTCCAAGTCAACTCGCTGTCTCACCTTTGTGCACGCCTATTTTGGAGTCACCTATGTGGAGCTTTCAGTTAGGATTCAATTAATTGATGTTAGTTATCAGTGGACTCTCATATCAATAAGGACTTGCATGTTGCAAACGTCCATTTAGTTTAGTTTAATTCAGTTAACTGATGATAGTTTTCCAATTAACTGATTAGTTTCTTATAGTTAGACTTAGAGAATAAACTCTTGCATGCTTGCAAGACTGAGTGTAAACTCAAGGAGATTTTAGGGTTCCCTACTCCTTGAAGTTCTATAAATAAGAGCATCTTTGCTCATTTGTATTTAACTTTTGCTGCAATAATAAATTGCTAAGCCGCCTTGCCGTGCAATATTGTTATTCTGTATTTGTTCACTTAGTTAAATATTTAAATATAATGCTGGTTTGATCGTTCATTGTGTGCATGTCTCGTTATGCAATTTGTTGTCCCAGTTTTATTCTTGTTGCGATTAATAAGCTTGTTTCATATCTACACCTCAGATAGGAGTCCCTCCTCCTTGGGAATTTAGGAATAAAGTTTATCGTGTGATGTTGTTATTAATAATCTTTCTTCCATATCTACACCTCGGATAGGAGTCCCTCCTCCTTGGGAATTTAGGGATAGAGATTGTCGTTTAAGTGTTGTTTCCAGTAAGTTACTTTCCGCTTACACTTTGGATAGGTGTCCCGCCTCCTTAGGAATCCTGGGAACTAACTTACCGTTTGATGTTGTTTCCAATAACCTTTCTTTCAGCCTATGCCTTGGATAGGTGTCCCGCCTCCTTGGAAATCTTGACTTAAAGATTATCGTATACCAATTCCCTGCTCCTAATTCCTCTTGCTTTGTTTATCTAGAGGAGATGGGATAGTTTTAGCATTAGCTTAGTTGTAGTTAAAGATCTGCGGAAACCAGAGAAATTCCTTAGCTGCAATGTATTGGTTTTCTTAACCTTGTGCCTCTTCTAGCTGAGTCAAAAAGATAGGAATTAGATTATTTTACTTTTTAAGCATATCAGCAAAAGAGGGAGCTTCCCCTCCTAATTTGAAGAGCAGTTCAACTGTGCATAGCTGTCCGTTGCCAATACGCACTCCAGAGGTGGGAATTGTAACGCCAACACGCTGTTCATAATTTTGATTAAAAAATGAGCATCACATGCCAATAGAAATGACTGCAAATACCAGACATTTCTCTGATGAAATACACACCCAGACAAAGATAAACAACAAGGAATGCAGAGCAATCAAGATTGAGAGATAAATTGTTAAACTACTTATTTTATATTTCCCAAGATTGAAAATCTGATGCTAAGCTCATAGAATACAAGACTTATAACCAGAGATTAACTGATAAGGAGAGATCTGAAATTGAAGAGGAAATGTGAATTTGGAAGAGAGTTGTCTGCCAAATAAAATCAGAAATCTAAAACTGCTGTAAACTAAAATACGATCTGGCTATAAACCTAGGCCAAACTTCAATTTTGAAAAAAGTACAAATCTAAGTTATCTGGAACTTATTATGCAACTGACTTCTAATTACCAAAGTTAGAAGTTTGCTGCTGAAAATTGAACTGAATTTCCATCTTTTCTTTTTTTATGCTTTTTGAAAAACCACAAAATAGGATAAACCATAACATTGCTAAAAATAACTCAAATCATTGACCTTCTTGAGAAGGCATGGGTGCTGCCTTGGGTTGAGTTTAGGGCCAAGGACAGTAAGTTTGCTGCCTTGGCCAACAGGCAGTCACAACCTGTGCACAAGAGCTTATTTTTCTTGATAAATCTTCTAATGTGCCATAGAGGCCTTTTTTATAGCAACTTTCCCCCTTTACAAACTTTTTATAGTTGTACTACATTTGTTAACTTGATGACTTCATGTTTTTGGGATAAGTAACTGTAATTTACTTTTATTTTTCCAACTTTATGCCACTTTATCAATTAAAAAAAACAGAAGTCCAACTTTGAAAAAGTGCCAAACACTAAGGTACATTAATATTTGATATCATAAAATTTTCCCAAAATGTCAGCTCTGAGGGGTCTTGATGCTATCTTCTTTCTCAACCATACTATAGATTCAAACAAATGTCTTAATGAACAGATGAACAACAATATATCAGCATCAACACTTGGCTTCTTGTAGAGGTAACCAACATGTTTTTTGAGCTCATCTATGGTTGCTCTCTGCTTGTTATCATGTTTCTCCATGCCATAATGAAGATGCTTCAACAGAACATAATGCCATGCTGACAGGAACCTTTTTCAAGTGACTTTTTGATCTCATTCCTATTTTTGAAGTCGCTACTCTCCAACTACTCTATGATCGGCCAGATGAAGGCCACCCTTTGGATTTATAATTCTGGAGTGGATGGGCCAGGGTTTGAGCCTTTCTCTTGGATCTCTCATACCTACCTTGCACCTCCTTGCTCCAAGTACCTTTTTCAGATGGAGCACCTCCATCCATCCTCTCTCTCCCACTAGTTGTTTCAGGGATGGGCTGCACAATGTCCAATTCCTTGTGCTGGCAACCACTGAGAGCAAGAGGAACATGCTTTTTAAATGGTTCTAAATGTCAAGCAGCCTCTCATCTTATCTTCTTCTAAAACAATAGGCATGCAGAGTTCTTTATTAATCTCAGGAGGATGGATATTACCAGATAAATCATTGCCTCTCACTATTGCAGGAATGCCACTTTTTCATGGCTCTTTTAACAGTTAAAAATTATAGGGGGCATGTGGTAGAAACTTTACATCAACTGTGAATTGGCAATGGGACAGGTCTTTATATTGTTTTTCTAGTTTAATGATGTATATTGTAAGCAGACTCTGTGATCCATCTATGAGCTTTAATGTAACCATTGTCATTGTGGTATTATAATTATATTAATGCCATATCAAATGTCAGCATGCAATCAAGCTAATAGTTTTAGCTTAGTGATGGTTGTTAGTGGTTAAACTGCCATAACTATCTAAAAGATGTATGAAACATGTAACGTATGAAGCGAACATTCAAAGACTTGTACAAGAGCTTATGTTGATCTAACTGCTTGTAAGATTATACTGCAAGATCACTGACATCTTTTTCTCTCCATTACTTTTGTGTATTGTATTTCAGAATCTCGTCATTTTGGCCAACATTTTATAGTTAGAATGATGTTTGGATTTCATAGATTTTGCTGAATTTTCCCTTTTTAATTAGAATTTTGTAATGTAGTTTCTATTGTCTTCCTGTCCTTTTTTAAATGCATCATTGTGATATATTTGTTACATAAGTTGGCTTCATATGTCATATTTATTTAAATAGATCATAAATGTGGCAATCTCACTCTAGCTTTTTTTATTAATATAAATATGCAAATGATTAATTAAGTTTTGAGTTATCAAGAAGGTGATATTTTCTGAATGTGTCAAATCATGTGACATGTTATTAGGATTCAACTACGTAGTTTTTGAGTCAAATCATTGATCGATATCTTGTGAGTAGTGGTTCACAAGAATCCATCTCTCATAAGCATGAATGGTCCACCTAACACTCATTACATCTAGGTGATGCATATAGGGATGAAGCATTTGGACTTCTTAGGAGGTCACCCATCCCAGTACTACTTTGACTCAAATGTGCTTAATCAGAGTTTCCCCCAAGATCAAGCCCTACAAGGATTCCTAAGCTATTCGCCTTGGGTTTGTCATGGATAATTGAGCCATATCCCACTTGCAAACTCACCCACCCATGGAAGGTTTACTGCTTGATGCTCTACTTCGATTATTTTCTGAATGAAGTAGAGCAAATAGAATTTCTTTCTTTCTCTCAATCTTCTTTCTTGTCCTGCATATCCATTTGATTGCTACCTCATTGGATGTGGCATAGGTGCAAGTCCAAATCCACTGGGTGGGTGAGGGAACAAATTTTGAGATTGACAATGCTCAACTCATGTATGCATTCCCTAGGTCATATACAAGGAATTGAACCTTAGTTGGCTTGGTCTTGGGGGAAACTCCATGGTAAAGAACACTTGAGTTGGAGTAGTATTGGGATGGGTGATTTCTTGGGAAGTTCGGATGCTTCACCCTTGTTAGGATTGACTAGATGCAATGGGTGCTAACTCGACCATTCATGCTCATGAGAGATTGGGTCTTGTGAACCACTACTCATGAAATATGGGTCAATGAGTTTGACTCAAAAATTATGCAATTGAATCTTGATAACACATTGCATTATATGTTTTGAGTGTCATTTTTTTCTGCTTCAGTAAAAGCAAAGATTAACCCCTAGACATTTTCTCTTTTTAGAAATTAATTGACAAAGTTAATTATTAATTTTGTTGTATTTGATATGTTGGCTTTGTAGGCTATAGATACTATTCAATATACAGTTCAATTAAAGCTTGACAAACAACTAGATACTTGGGAGAGATATTGCATCATGCATTGCTTTGACATCCCAAAAGGACTATCATTTCCGGA
Organism: Sequoia sempervirens; assembly: GCA_007258455.2. Classification (NCBI taxonomy): domain Eukaryota; kingdom Viridiplantae; phylum Streptophyta; class Pinopsida; order Cupressales; family Cupressaceae; genus Sequoia; species Sequoia sempervirens. The sequence goes on from VDFB02265795.1 coordinate 203,121, forward strand.
AACGGTAGGTATTTGTATATCCCTCTTTTTGAAAGTAAATGGAACATGGTCATGTTAGCGTAGACATTTTGTTTTGTAATCAAGGTTCTCTTTAGGGGTTCATATATATCTTTATATTTGTAGGCAGCATCTTTATATGCATTCCATAATGATTCTATATAGTTACAATTTTGACACTCTTGTAATGTCATTGTTTTTCTTGTAGTATGTTTCACTTCATAAAACACAGTAGTTCAAGCCCCTTTGTATTTATTTATTACCTTTAGTGTGCTGAAAGGATCCCTTTCATTCCACATCATACGTCTCCCCTACATATTGTACTTTTGCATAATTCAAATGTCTGCCACTATGGCTTATAAGGAAATTTTTACTCTAGAAAAGCAGGGGACTTATCTTGTGCCTCCAAAGGGCAGGTGTTGTGTCTCCTTGGAAAACTAGAAGCTGACTGTGAAACACAAGTATACTGAATGAAGGAAAGGAGATAAAAGGTAACAGATTTCACATCAGGACATTAATGCTTATCTTTGAGGCTTGAGCGAGCTGAAGAAAACCCACCAGTAGCTAGAATAAGAAAAGAGCAGTAAAAAGATGGTCTTGTGCTTATAAATAGGTTTGCTAGAATTTTCTTAAAGAGAAACAATAGCCACAAAAAAATGAAGAGTTTTTGAATAAATATAATGATTGATAATTGTCTTGATTTGTGAATTGATAATCGTATAGGTGTTAGTTTATATGGTAGCCTTTTCTTGTTTTATTCCATTTTCCATGATATCTTCACTTGGAAAATTAGGTATCTTATTCTTTTGTTGAACATTTTGCTGTTAGGACCTTGGTACCCCTTGTCTGTGCAATTAATTTGTTGTTTTCCCTGAAATTTATGCAGCCTCTTTTTTGTTTCTATTCTTGTCTGTTGCATAGTTTCAAAAATCTTTCTTGGCAATAAATTGGCAAACCAAAAGCTACAGGTTTATTCAATTTGAATTAATTAGGAACCCAAAATTTGCAGAAAAAAAGAAAAAAACTGCTGTTTTTTATATTTAAAGGCAACTAATTGCATAGATAGATAGAGTGAAATTAAATTAGAGTTTATACCAGTGAATTTTTGGAATATGTTTTTTTTTTTTAAATTAATTGTCAGATTGCTGATTACATTGCACACTGCATGGTACATTACTACATAGTTCATCTTTGGAGTTCAAAAATGAAAATTAATTACAATCTACTTTGTACAAAGTCAACCTATAATGTACAATGTAAAAAAAGGGGAGGGAGCCAATGACTCTTGCTGCTATGAAGTACGGTACACTGGGGGGCTGCAGATTGTGATGATGAAGCTTTAGGATACATGCTTATTTTAATTCGATTAATCTCATCATTGTCAAATCTCCGTGTCCCTCGGGATAGAAAGCTTCTCCTCATAAAAAATGGCTCCTCATCATTTGTGATCCATTGGCAATTTGGATCAATCTTGTCAAGGTCAATCAATTGATTTTCTTTGGTGCTACCTAATATTATCAAATTGAATGCATAAGTTAGTGAGGTAGATGAAATAAGTACTAGAAATTACATTTAGAAACTGAAACTAAAGAGTACTTAGAATTTAGAATTTCAATTTCTAGTTTTTATAACCTTGAATTTTCTTCAGCTTAAGGTGTAGGTTATGTCAAACAGACACTAAAATCATTCATTTGTTGTTGAGTCAAAAAATTGTTATCTTGGAATATATGTGTTCAAAGACACTCCAAGCATGCTCACAAGTGGATAAATTGCATGGCTGTCTCAAAATGTGCAACACCATCCATTAAGGTTTTTGGCTTCCTCGCCAAAAAATCCTACCATTGTATTGGAAAAGCACAAATTTTATCAAGATTTTGTTATGTATGATTCTATTCAAAAATAAATAACCATAATGTATGTATGCACAATATAGAGAATTGTCAATTGTTTTTGCAATTACTTGGTATGAAGGTGGTCAACATAAACAGTAGAAAAAACTCCTCCCTTAGTTGTATATGAAAAACTCTACCTTAGTTGCACATAGGTCATTTGGACTAGGAAACATTCTATCCATGCATGTGAAGAGGGCCTCTATGACTTTTACATTGTCTTGAAATGAGGTGCTATAGAAGAAAGTTGGATTGAGATGGTATGTAATAGCATGGAAGAAGTTGCATTTGTTAATCCCATCCATCATCAATAATTTCTCATAGTGACATGTATTCATAATACTCTTGATAGCGTCTTTGGCCCTATTCATGGCCTCATACCACATTTAGGATTTATCCTAATCAACTATTCTCAATATTTTGACTAGAAGCTTTGAAAATTGGACAATTTGGTGCAGCCTAGCCCAAAAACTCTCAAAAATGTAGATTGCCATGGTCTTGCCATTCATAAAACTAACAAAGCTAGACTCAACTCACTTATTTGAAACAAATATTGTTTCAAATTCATCTTTCACAGACAAAGAGTCTATAATGCAAGGATGTGCATAGTAGATCTCATTGCCCTTGCTTATAGAAGTTCCTTTCCCTCTTCACTACAAGTACATACTTAACCCATTCAAGTTTTCCAATGTCTTCAATGGTTAGATCAAAACAATGTTTTAGGCATGTGTAAGTGGTGGGACGTTTCCCCCAAGTCCCTACATCTCAAAGACATCCGCATCTTGGAAATGTGGGCTTTTTTGGGGGGTGCATCCTCGTGAAACATTGCATAGAACAAATAATGAGGTATATTAAAGAACAAGAGGATGTTGATGTGGTTAGTAATAGATCAAAAGAGCACATCCTTCTCAAGAAGAGAATACGCCCTTGCTCTCATGTAAAAGAGGACCATTGAAAAAGGCCTTAAAGAATGAATCAAGGGAGGTTGTAGATGAGAGCATTGCTTGTTGTATTTATTGTGTTGGGCTTCCTTTCAATCTTGTTAGATCACTATATTGTCAAGATATGTGTAATGTTCCTTTTTTTAGGTTCCCTTGTTTTGCAGTTGGCGCTAACTTTCGAGGTTTGTGTCAGCATGTTTAGAGGAGTTTATCGATGTTTCTAGTGAGCTTTTGTGGGTTTTTTCAAGACTTTGCGAGCTGAGTTGCTATTTTTTGTAACTTTCTATTTTTAGTAAGTTCCAGTTGGGTTCCGATTGGGCTAGTTTGGAGATTTGACTCACTATTTTTAGTACCTAGCCTTTGCTCAATTCCTCTAGCAGCTCAGTGCAGTGCTTTGTATTTACGGCGGTGGTGAGTCTTTATGGTGGTGAGATTAATATTTGATTTATTATCACTTAAGTTTTATAATGTTGCTTTATAACTTAAGTGAGAGGGGTGTAGGTTCATGAAGTGTACCCCTTGGCCTAGTAAGGTGACGTTTTTAAAAGAGGGTCAGTGTTTCTCTTTTTGTGGCGCCCAAAAGGGAGGTTATTTATCATTTTTTTAAGGCTAATGTTATGCCTCATAAGGTGGGATGCCTAATTGAGACTTAAATGATAATTGAAAAAACAAAATGAAAAGTGAAATTTTTTGAGGCAAAAGTTGGATGCCCCTCTTTGGGTAATTTCATGCCATTTTCAAAAAGGTGAAATGGAGGGTAAATGAAATGAAAGTTGCCCTAATCCATCCCTCACTTTATATGGATGATTTGACAACTTAAGGAGATGCTGTTGGAATGAGCTCAGGGAGTTCTTCTTTGCTGGTTGAGGACGAAAACCCTTGTCTTGGTCACTGGTTTTGGATTTGAGAGACGATTCCTAGCTGGTTTGGAGTGATTCTACCTCAGGAATCACCATTGTTTTCATAGTTCCAGTTTCTAGGGTTTCAAAAAGAAGATTTTTTTAAGTGTTTTGATTGCGGGTTTTTGGGGTTTGTATTGGAGGTTATTGCAGAGAATTTTGTTGTGTTTTTTGATGGTGTTGCAGAGTTTATTTCTGCTGGCCGTTCCCATTTGTGATTCTGGGTGATGGCTAGCTGGCTATACCCATTTTATTATGCAAGAAAAAAAGTGATTTGAAGGCTGCTGGGCAAAGCTGGGAGTGTATAAGTTGATTGTGACCAATGGTGGGGTGTCTTTAATGATCTTGGAGGTTGTTACCAGAGGTTTTCCTTCTTGTTTGGCTTGTAACAGTCAATCATCAGACCTGTAGCAGCAATTAAATCAAGTATATCAGACCCACATTGCTCATTATTGACTCCAAGTGACTGTTGGGTATGACTGGGAGGTGCATAACAGACCTGAGCATGACTGGAAACAATTAAAAGACCTGCAAAGTGTGTTGTCCAAGTATTTTAGAGGTTGTTGCAGGCTGCTGGGTGAGTGGAATACTGATCTGAGTTATCAGGAGGTGGGTTTCATTGATTTAAGGTTGCCTTAACCTACAAAAGAAATAGCAGACCTGTTATAGCTCCCTCTTTTCGTTTCAGACCTGCTGCAGTACCTGGAAATGTATGAGAAGTGGTTGCTTTGACTTTCAGACCTGTGCTTCCCCTTAAATCTGCTATTTGATTTGGACTGTGCATTGTTGGGAGTGATTATATTGGTGTGTAACCCTCTGCAGGTGTTTATGGAATGATTTGAAGAGTTCAGTCAAAGGTTCCCTTGCTGTTCATGCTTATAACAGTAAAAAATCAGACCTGTTAAAACTCAGAATTTCCCTGTCAATCTGTAGCAGCGATTTAAACTGGGAAATCAGACTTATACTGATCATTATTGACTCCTGAATTGAGGTACTTCATATGGTGTTTAATATGTATGTTGATTTCATGAATTGAAGCCTTACTTTGAATGATTGTTCACTGAACATTGAGTCAGCTATTGCCTGGGTATTGAAAAAATGTATAACACACATAATGTCAGCAAAAACCCACTTTTTGTATGTTCATGTTGTTGATCACATTTGCCTAAAACAAAATAAAAATCAGGGGTGCTCATCACAATATGGTGATGGCCATTGCCAATGTACTTGTTGATTACATTAGTCTTGGGTATGAAAAGGTGTGCACCACTTTATTGGCCAAGGAAAAAGCTTCCATATAGGCATCATTGAGAGAAATCAAGGATACATGGTTCGAAATAGGCGTGTCTATAATTTTCAATGGATGGAAAGATTGCAAAATAAGAGTACTAATCAATGTCAAATTTCTAGTGTCCCCTAAAGGGTTGATGTTTTTGAAGGTAGTGGATTGAGGGGCAAGTGAAGGATACAATTTCATTGCCAATATTCTCACACAATCATTAAAATAGTGGGTCCCCAAAAATGTTGTCCAAGTCATAATAGACAATGCTAAAAATTGTAGGGCAGTTGGTTCAATAGTGGGGGGTATGTATGGGCATTATTTGGACACCATGTGCTGTCCAGTCACTTAACTTAATATTGCAAAAGATTGGCATAGAGATCAATTGGGTCAAAGAAGTGTAGAGGAGATTCAAATGTTTGTGACTAATCATCATATGTCATAAAGCATCTTTAGGACCTCCAATTTGGAGTTGTTGAAGGTGATTCAATTTTTTTTTTATATATTTTTTAATTTCTGATATGTGACATATCGTCTACTTTTTAATATTTTATTTTTATTTTTTAATTTTTAACACCATGTTAGGTTGCCAAAACTCAATTTGCATCACACACAAATGTCTTAAGATGACATGTGAAGTTATGAGATATGGTCATCGACACTTTTTGGAGTGTATGGAGGCAATCAAGTACAAAGAGAGCCCAAATAATCAAAGAATTGATCTTAGATGATGAGTTGTGGGCTCGTGTGGAATATGTTTTGAGTTTCATCGAGTCCATCATCAACATGATTAGTATGCTGATATAGATTGCTCATGTTTGGATGAAATTTATTATGTATGGACTCCATTGTTGAAAAAATAAGGACCATAATAAAAACCAAGGAGCATGACCCTACATAGTCATTTTTCCAAAGGATGCAAAAGATATTGTTGACTGTTGGAACAAGATGACCATGCCCTTGCATCTCCTAGTATTTGCTTTGTCTCTAGAATAGTATAGCTCATAAATACTTTCTTTGCTAAGGTGGGTGACACCATATCAAGTTGAAGAGTTTGTTATTGGCTACAAGGCTGCATTAAGAAGAATATTCCCAGATGTAGATATACTTAGTGTTATATTTAGTGAGTCTAGCCATTTCATATCTTCAAAGAATCATGATATTTGCGGTCTTTGAGAAAAGTACAAAAAAAATGCTCATGAATGGTGGTAGATACATGGCCAAGGCTCTATTTACTCGTAGCCTCTTGTAATAAAAGTTCTCTCTCAAGTTTGCATCTTTTTTATTTTTTTAAACTTTCTCATTTTCATTTGTTACTATATATTATAAATTTATAATTTATGTTTTTGTAATTGTAAATGTAAATGTTGTATGCAAATTTAATAGGTTACGAGTTCTTTAGCTGAGCAGAATTAGAGTACATACTCCTTTATCCACTCGGTTAAGCACAATTGATTGGGTGCAAAAAATGTTGAGGATTTGGTCTTTGTGCACTCCAATTTGCGTCTCTTGTCACATAAGAGACCTGATTGCAATGAAGGGGTCTACGAAGAATTGAGATCTAACTCTTGAGTGTGCTGGTTTGGACACTACAGTTGCACAACTTACAAAAGTCTCTACAGATGAGGCAACTTTTGGACATGACATGGCTAGGGGGAATGGTGTTGCAGCTGATTGCTGTTCAAATGGAATTGAACCAAATGTTGATTTTGATGCTCTCAGTGAAGAGAAATTTGAAGATAATTGAATATTGATTGTAATTTTCATTGTGTATTCACATCTGACAAATCATTGAATTATGAATTTATGAGTATTTTCTTTTTTGCAAATTATGAGGGATTTAAGTATTTTGTTTATTGGCAATTATGAGTATCATTGTTTTTATATTTTATTATTTTAAATCTATATATATGTATATGAACCCGTATCCAAGGAAAAAATGCTGTACTGCCATATGCAAACCCTGAACACATACCAGGACCAGCAACTTAGGTTTTACCTTTATTTTTTTGTTAAATTTGGATTTCCTATATTTGAATAGAACAGAAATTGAAAGGACCTTCCTGGGAATAATGGTAGAAAATAAGTTTTAATATAGTTCATTTGTTTTGATGCTATTCCCAATCATGTCCTTTATTTAATGTACTTAAAATAATATAGATTTTCTGTAGTTTTCATATCCAAAGTCGAATTCATAAGATTAAGAATTATTCTTACTATACTTATTGTGCTTATACTCTTGCAGAATTATCCCAATGACAATTCTTTGGAATCATCACGTAAAGATGACTCATCAGATATGGATTTGGACAGTCAGCTAGAATCTTTACGTGAAAAGCTTGTTGCTGTGAGTAACGTTATTTCCTTTTCAGTAAGAAATATTTTGTTTCTAACTTTCATTGTGGATATTGAAGGATGTCCAGATGCTGGACGTTGAATTCCAGTCTGTTTGTTTGGATATTGAGTATATATTTCATCAATCCTTTTGTATACCTTAATTTTTAGGGTTTGTACATGTTTAATTGTTTTTTGGAAAACTTTCATGAATGTAGCTGATTACTTTGTATCAGGCAGGGAGGAAATCTGCTGAGTTGCGGGGAGAGCTCTCCATCTTTGAGAGGCAGGCTGCAGTAAATACCCGATGTGCAGAAGCCTTAGATGATGCTTTGCAACCTTTAGAAGAAAATAGCACACATGATGTTACTACAGGTAATTTTTTTTGATACTAGTAATGTTGCGGATCTGATTTGGTTTGGATCAACCTGTCATGTGGCCAGCAATTAATTGTGCTTAATTTCTGGTTTATTCCTCTATGTTATATATATGAAATAATACAATTGAATTTTCGGTATGGTTTTGAAGCTAGTTATTCTCTTTATTAATAATGCTTTATTAACTTTGTTTACACCTTTGTATGTCAGTATCTATTTGTAATTCTAGCACAGGAGTTTTGAATTATATAATTCTCTTATTACATAACATTCCATTCTATGTTATATATTATTCAAAACTCCCGTGCTACAATTACAAATAGATACAGACATACAAAGATGTAAACAAAGTTAATAAAGTATTATTAATAAAGAGAATAGCTAGCTTCATAACCATGCCAAGAATTCAATTGTATTATTTCATATATATAACATAGAGGAATAAATGAGAAATTAATTACAATTAATTCTGTTCTGAATCAGATCAGCAACATTTTTGTAGAACTGAGCATGAATCCTAAGAAACCATTATATGGCAATTAGAGTATACATATATATATGTATGTGTGTGTGTGTGTGTGTGTGTGTGTGTATCTATGTGTGTGTGTGTGTGTGCGCGTGTGTGCGTGTGTGTGTATGCATGTGCGTGTGTGTGTATGCATGTGTGTGTGTGTGTGTGTGTGTGTGTGTATGCATGTGTGTGTGTATGTGTGTGTGTGTGTGTGTGTGTGAGTGTGTGTGTGTATGTATGTATGAGAGAGCAAACTAAAACCCTATTTTTGATACTATATTTTGAGGACAGACTTTTTAGTCCATGGCCATTGCTTTCTTTGATGTGCAATTTTAAATGCAGAGTTTATAAGAGCAACTTCTGTACTCCGTGAGAAACTGGAACAATGGAAGGCTGAAAGAAGGGACAAAATGGAAAATCTACGTATGGAGAGAATAAGAAGCCCAAATATATATAACATCAAAAGAAAATACTTTCCTGGTAAGAATAATAGTAGTTATACAGCTTGCAGCTGTGATTGTAATTTCTTGATTTTTAACACTGTTGGTTTAACCTAATTATGGTTATTCAATTTTTGGCTTATGGTTTTCCCAAAGGTTTCGAAGCAAGTGTGGAAGATTTGCAACAATTTGTAAACAATTTCAAGGGTATCAATCAAAGTTAGATGTGATGCAGGTAACAAAATCCTATCATTGAAGATTGTTGTTGATCAGTATAAGCAAATGTCTGGGGTGAAAACATGAACAAACCTATCAGGACCAGTTTCTTCTCTACTTCTTTAAATTAGAATGTTTAGTACTTTTATGAAACTATACATTGCAGTGTCACAATCTGATTTTTCAAAGTTCGAGAATCTTATTTTCCTGAGGTTCAGATTTTAGTGCATGTCTTCTAGATAATACTTTTCTTGCCCCAGTTACACTTGGGAGTTTTGGAAACAAATCCAAATATAGAGTCCTCAAAGTGGCGATTTCAATAGAGTGATTGCCAAGTTTGTTGTAGACATGTGCCATGTGATGGTTATCTCATCTGTAAATGCTTTAAATATGAAGTGTTCAATAAGCACAAATTAAAAACTACCTTCTACTTGCTGAAACAAATGAGGTACTTGGAGAGGCATGAATATTGTGAGTAAAATAAGAAAAATACGCTTTCAAAATGGAAATGAAAGACCCATACAACATTGACAATTTATGTTGGAAAACCCATGAGAGGAAAATCAACTTTTGATAGTGGGAAATACCCTACTACCCTATGTAATTAATTTGGAAGAAATAATACAACACATGCAATGGAACAATGGCTGCTCTGTACTCTCTTTATCTATCTCCGAAAACTCAAAAACAACAGAACTTGCTTCTAATATTCCACATTACAATGCTCATTCAATCCTCATGCTCAAGACGTACTCCCAACAATTATTTTCCTAAGGTGTTTTCCTAGGCCCAGGAAGACGTCTTTTCAATTCCCATAGTTGAAAAGTTGCTTATTCGTTTCAAATCCTGTGACACTGCTTCAACAGTGCTGAATTCGCTGTTTCTGACACAATTGAATGCACATTCACCATGTTTTGGAAGAGTTCATTATGGTATATAATGAATTTGTTTCCTATGCAAACAAGCGATTTTGCCAAATTGCATTTTTTTTTCTGTTTACCTTTTAAATTCAATCTTCCTATTCATATTCCTGTTTCATAAGTTTCACTTAGTGTTCATGTTACAATTTCTTTTCCTTATGAATTCAACCTCCAATCTTAGGAGGCTATGGGTTCCACAAAAGCTTAATAAGATATCAGGTGGGCGAAGAGTTCTCTCATGTTTTATTTGGAATACTATTTGGTTTGGATGATTTTGTGACCTTTGAGTGCTATTTTCCATGATTCTTGGATGCTATTCCTGGTTTCCCTTTTCTTTTCTTTTTCGAATACTACATTCTTTGTGAGTATGGCTCTTCCTTCCATGCCAAAGTCTTCTAGAGACAGCAGTTGTAAGAACCCTAAGTTCTCCCAACTGACTGAAAGCCTGTACTGCTGAATACTGACTGCTGAAAGTGTGTTTTGAATGTTTTGGGTTTTATAATTTTTTTTTGTGTTTTTGCGGCATATATGCTTTTCTTTTGTATTTTTGAAATAATAATACATAAATGAAAACTACAGTGCTGAAAGGAAATGCTTAAACAGAAGATAAACAACTATTAATGAATATGCTGCAAAGGCTATCTTTATTCTCAATAGATGATAGTATCTTTCCATTACAAAGAGGGCATACCCGGAAAAGAAGACAGTTTATTATATCTGAAAACTGAGTGCCTGGCAGCAATAGATGTCTGATATAGAGCTTGAGCTGCTGCAAATAAGAACTTCTCCACCTCCAAACTACTCAAAATGCCTCAACTGGAAAAGATGTGCCAATCATAGAGGAGGAAGAGGCCAAAAAGGCAAATCGATTTGCCCTAGAGAAAACATGCCTTGCTGCTCAAGAGGTACGGCTGGTAAAGACAGAATGGTACGACCTTGGAATAAGTGCCAGCAATCACAAAATGCAGCTTCTCAATATGTTCGCCCTTCACAATGATGAGTAAGCCTGAGAACCCTTGATATATTTCTCCAGTCTACTCAAACTTGACTCCTGGATGAAGCCAACAGTTAAGCAATCTTTAGCTGATAGTCTCACAACCTCAGAATGCTGATACACTGAAGAAGCTACGCTCTCCAATGCCGAAGAGCTCTGGAAAATGCAGAAACCCTCGTTCCTGTTCTCCAACGCCAATAGAAGTCATGAAATAAAGTTATCAAATGCTCAATGGATGATTTCGATTTCTTCTTGGCTGCTTATATACTCCCTTCAAAGAGTTCGACCCCCATTTTGCCTTTTTAATCATTTTAAAATGTTATAAAGTTTGTACTTTATAAATAATAAATAAACTCCTTGAAAAACTTTATAAATAATAAATAAACTCCTTGAAATTGGCGCCCAAGCGCTTAATTAAAATGGCCCCCTTTTAATGATGAATTGACCCTCAAGCATAAAGTGCAAATATAACGTTATAATATAACATAAAAATATTAATTATTATTAAAGTCGCCTTTAATAATAATTAAACATTATAACTTAGGCAAAACCCCTTATTTCTCCAAGCCAATTGAATACTAAGATTGACACCGCCAATATAGCACATTCAGGAGCCCTACTATAAATAGAAACCCTGGTTGAATGACTTACTATAAATAGTAAGTATGAGAAACTAAGCCTTGAAACCTCTGCAAAAGCCAAAGCCTGAACCCCACTGAACTCTAGAGAAGGATAAAACCATCAACTGACCAAGTTTCTGCCACAAAGACTCTCTATCCAATCCCATTAGCCTACGAGGGTCGACTGATAGGCTAATCCCACTGAAATACTGAAGTTTAGCTAGAAGGGGACATTATAGTCCACCCTCCTTGAAATTGCTTGTCCCCAAGCAATCTCAACTTTGGATGCTGCAAAATATCCTCACTCTCCCATGTAGCATCCTCTACCGGCAGGTCCTTCCACTTAATCAGTTATTCCCTGATGACCCATCTCCGCAACTGTCTCTCTCTAACATCCAAGATGGACTCAAGTACTAGGATCAATTTCCCCTCATCATCTAGGGGTGGTAAAGTTGTAGAAGGAACAACACGATGGCCTAATGCTTTTTTGAGGCACAAAACATGGAACACATTGTGTACCCTGCTATCTACCGGAAAATCCAACTTATAAGCCACCTCACCTCACTTGATGATCCTGAAAGGTCCATAGTATCGTGGCTTCAGTTTCTCTGCACCACTCTTCCTGAGAGTGGACTGACGATAGGGCTGCAACATCAGATACACCATATCCCCTACCTTAGAAGTACGCTCAACTCTCTTCTGATCTGCATACTGTTTTGGCTGATTTTGTGCCTTCTAAATATTCTCACGAAGAGCCTTCATAATATCCTAGTTCTCCTGTAAAAGATGAAGAGCACAAAGATATACTGAGAGGGGGGAAGGGGGGGGGTGAATCAGTATATCAACAAACTTTTACCCTCTTACTTATTTATCAACTTCAAACTTAAACACAAATCAACTATTTGATATGAACCAATTTACACAAGTTGACACAACTTTTATTGAAATGATTTTTACAAAGTAGGCACCAACCTACAGATTTACAATAAGATGATTTAGTAGGACACAACCTACAAGGAACATCCAAACCTTTACAACTTTAGTAGGCACCTACCTACAAGGAGCACCAGCCCCTAATGCAAGGCACCAACCTTGACTTGATGGTTGCAAGATGATGCCTTCAATCTGACCTGCACTATCCCAATCCTCCAATCTGCCTTTGGTGATGAATGATCTCACACTTAGCCCATACAAGGAGATGGGACTTTAGATTTAGAATGCTCTCTTACACAACAACCACACTACTCAAAAAAGATTTGATGTCACATATATAAGTTACTCAAGGGTTGCAAACACTTTAATGAATGATCATGCTGCTTGTTTACATAACTTTCTTAGAAAGAGACGTCTCTTCTTAAACCACAGATTTAGAGTTTGATTTATTAAATCTGTTCATACTGAACAAATCGCACCTTCTTGGAGTGTTTGATTTCTTCAAGGAAACAACACATCCTTTCATCTACAGACTCGTCTTTTCATAAAGCATACTTCTTGAATGTGTTTAGCAAACTAAGATGCGTTCCTTCATTATTTTAGTCAATACAGATCAATATACTTTTAAGATTCGCACCTCTCTAAATTGAGAGCCACGTCTTTCCAATAGAAACTGTGTTTTATTTAACTTGTGAGAGCCACATCTTTCCAAATGAAGTCGTGTTTTATTCGCACCTGTTCAAAGACAAACGTCTTTTCATAAAGCACGATTTTTATTAAAAACTCCATACGCATCCCTCTTTGAAAGACGCCTTTGATATATTCGCACCCTTTGATCAAGAGATAAGTCAAGTTGATTTATTCGTATCTTTACCTTGACAACCGCACTTTTATCTTAATCATTCTTTTTATCTTAATAGTATACTCATTTTTTCTTTAACAAAAATATGTTATCTTAACAGCCGCATTTGTATTATAATTATTCTTTTTCTTAATACATTGGACGTTCTTGGAGTGATTTCCACGCGGAATTGACATGATGTTCTTTAGTTAAGGTGACTCCAACAGCGAAGCATAATATGTATATGCCAGAAAGAACTGTATGAGATATAGATACGTCCATTGCAATTTATCACAATTACGAGGTCTAAAAAGTCTTCAAATTGAATAACAAGATCTTCAATAATTTCAATCTGGTCTTTTATTCAATCTGGACGATATACTTTGAACTGAAATATTTCAAATGAAATGATCTTATTTCAAGCTCAATACAATCTGAAAAGATCTTTGAGCAAACTGAAGATCAATAAGTCTGATTTTAAAAGATCAAGCTGAACAATCTGAAACATCTTATATCAATCTGAACATGATGATCTGATTATAATCCTGACCATTAACTAATCTGATTATATAAACTGAACATTAACATCTCTAATTATTTATCTTTATCAACAAATCTGAGTCTCATCACTGGCAGAATTTTTAAGTGTTCTTCTTTGCTATGACCATAATCTTCAACATCTTCGACAATCTCATCCATGCTTATGTTATCTTCAGTCATTGCTAATCTTTACATCAATTACAACATTTTCAACATGATGATCTGAGTTTCTTCATCTTATTCTTTAATGATCTTTTCATTTCATGTTTGACATCAATGACAATATTTCCAACAAAAGATCCCCAGCGCTAGGCACTTTACTGTCACTCAACACTAAGTCAAGAAAGCTAGGCACCTCATAACCATACAAGGCCATAAATGGTGTCATCTGAATCGATAAATGGTAAGTGGTGTTATAGTAGTACTCACAGAGATGAATCCACTTCACCCAAGCCTTTTGTTGCCCTGCAATATAATTCCTGAGATATCCCTCCACCCATTTATTTACAATCTCAGTTTGGCCGTCCGTCTGGGAGTGGTAGCTGGTGCTCAGAGTAAGCTCGGTCCCACAAAGTCTGAATAGCTCTTGCCAAAAATTACTCAAGAATTGATTGTCCCTGTCGCTGACAATGCTTCGAGGCAATCCATGCAATCTAAATATCTTATGGAAAAATAATTCTGCTACCTATGTAGCTAAATATGTAGTTGTAATAAAAAAGAGGTGGCCATACTTCGTGAGCCGATCAACAACCACATAAATGCAGTCTCTACCTTGGGCTTTCGGGAAGCCCGTAATAAAATCCATAGACAAGCATTCCCACTTCCTATAAGGAATTGGAAGTGGCTAAAGTAACCCTGTAGGGTAGGTATGCTCCTGTTTATTCTGCTAACAAACAGGGCACTCTTTGACATACTAAAGAACATTTGACTTAAGCCCTTTCCAAGTAAAACGCTCCCGTATCTGCCTGTAAGTTTTGAAATAACCGGGATGTCCTGCAATGGGCACATCATGAAAAGCTCTCAACACTTTGCTCTTCATCTCTGATCCTGGGGTCAAGAAAATTCTTCCTTTGTAAATGATAAGATCATTTACAACTGAATACCTACTGTCCTGTACTGAACCCTCAACAATGCCAGAAGCCCAAGAGTCTTTGGTATACTCTACTGTAATTAGACGTCTCCAATCCTCTGAAATCTCAACCATGGAGCTCAAATGTGGTTGGCGAGTCAAAGCATCAACAACAACATTCTGGGTCCCTCTGACATAAGCAATGTCAAAGTCATATGACTACAATTTACTTACCCGCTTCTGTTGACGATCATTGAGATCTCGCTGCCCTAGGAAATGTCTAAGGCTGTTATGATCTGTTTTAACCATAGTAACGAGACGCGGACGCGGCGCAAACGCAGCAAAATGAAAAAAAGTTGAAAAACCCTAGAAATTTAGAGATTTTTAAGGATTTAAAACTTGTTTCAACCACCCTTTATTGAATACAACACAAATAAAAGCAAATTTGATCACATGCACAAGTATACAATGATTACATAAGTATAAAGTACACAAATTGTAGTTGCGTTGCTGAAGGAAATAACATACTTAGATATATAAAATTAGTCAAATGTATACAAAACTCATAGAATATGAAATCCATGACATCAAATGTTCCATACAAATATGAAATATGAAATATGACATCAAATCAAAATGTTCTATGACTCTATGCCCTATGGCATAGTGGAGCCAGCATCCTTCCTACGAAGGCGTCTAAAGGGCCTGGATGATGTTGCAGCTGCAGCCATAGTCTCTGCCTGTGTCTGACTCTCCATGCCACTCTCACCAACAACATCTATGCCTCCTCGTGCTCTAGCCTCCTCCTCAGCCATGGCTACAACCTCGGCCTCTCTCTCTGCCTGGTCCACCCAATCAAGGTCCTCGTCACTAAAGATTGCATCTGTAGCCTCAGTGGTCCACTTAGACTGTGGATCAACCTCCTCTAGATTGATCGGGGTTTTGTCATGGTCAAAAAGCTTCCTGTATCTGAGCCAAAGATTGTAATGAACATATACCAAGTCGTTCATCCTCTCCACTGTCAATCTATTGCGCTTCTTGGAGTGTATGTGCTCAAACATACTCCAATTGCGCTCACAACCAGATGAACTGCATGGCTGGCTCAATATACGAATGGCAATATTTTGTAGGTTCGGTGTATCAGAACCAAACATATTCCACCAGCTATCTGAGATGAGAAAAAGAAACAAAATCAATCTCATTTCAAGTTTCAAGTTCAAGTTCAACATTTAATAATAAATTATAATATAAAGAGATGAAAATTATGCCCTTAAATATATTTTTACCTGGTAGTAATGTTGTCCTATTATCTTTGCACATTTGATGTGCAAAGAAGGCTCCTTGTGCCTTAGTGAAAGCATCTATCTCCTGCACCACCTGTGTAGTAACAGCAGGCAACATCCGCTCCAATGTCGTGTAGAGCCCACTAAGAATTTCTCTATCTGCACGGAGATCACGGTGGAATTGGAAGGCCGGATTCAGGAAACATGCGGCTGCATGGATGGGCCTATGAAGTTGGTTTTGCCATCTCCTATCAATGATATCCCAAATGGGACGATACTTCTCCTCAACTCCACCATAGACTGATCTAATGGCCTCTTTGGCCCTATCCATGCCCTCATATATGTAGCCCATTGCAGGCTTCTCCCCATCTTCAACTCATAGGAGAACTAGCAAGGGCTCAATAAACTGCAAAGTGCAAACATGTTTCACAAATAAGTGTGAATGAAAATAAACAAATAAAAGTAAGATATGATTAAAAATTAGAACATAATAAAGAATTAAATTTTACCTTCACAATCTCGTCCATTGGTGTCCAAAACCCTTGCTCATAAAAAATGCAATCAGCCACAACAATCCCTGCAGTGCTTGTAGAAAAGGATGAGGAAGACCACTCCTCACTAGTAAACATGCACCTCAAAGCTGCCCTTGACCGAATCAAGGATTGCATCGTGATAAAATTTGTTGCAAACCTGGTGATGCCAGGACGAGACAACTCCCTCAACCCCGTGTATTGCCTCATAAGGTTAAGCACCCATGTGTGGTTGTATACAAATTTGCAAACGTTTTTTGCTGCTTCCACACATGTTTTGATCCATGGGAGCTTCCCAAGATCCTCCAACATGAGGTCAATGCAATGGGCGGCACATGGAGTCCAAAATATAGTAGGGTGCCTCTCCATCAATAATCTACCAGCAGCAACATAATTTGCTGCATTGTCTGTCACCACTTGCACTACATTTTCTTCCCCCACATCAGCTATCACCTCCTCTATAGCCTCACACAGGTATGTGGCATTTTTGATTTGGGCAGAAGCATCAATGGACTTAATGAAGATGGTGTCACCTGAAAAAATAAGCAAAACCAATTATTCAATAAATTAAAAAACATAAATCAGCCATATTAAATTATGTGATTCACTAAATAAAATTCAAATTCCAATGCATTGAAGGAAGTACAATTACCTCCGGAGGAAACTAGGAAATTAAGCAACGTCCTATTTCTCCTATCAGTCCAACCATCAGTCATGATGGTGCAACCAATCATGCTCCACTGCTTGCGCTGCTCCTCTAATTGTGCTTTCACATCTGCCACCTTTTGAGTCAAAAGTGGGCCCTTTAATTCATCTTCACTAGGGGCTTTGAACCCCGCCCCACATATGGTTATTGCATCAACCATGTTTTGCCAGAAAGGTGACCTATAACATGTCATAAATAAATTGATAAGTTACATAAGTATTGTAAAATTTGAATTCGATAATGAGATAATGAGATACATCTAGATTCTAAAATTTAAATATAAATTTTAAAACAATTAAATGGAAAAGAATTACCTGGCTACATGGAAGGGAATGGTGCAGTAGTACCAAAAGTCTGCAATTGCCTTTTTGGCTACATCATGTGCGTCCTTGTTCCAACCCATGCTCTCAAGCGACGGTTGGGAACCAGGGGTAGTGCGTGGTACAAAATATGAGTCCACCCTCGATTTACGAACTCTAGGGCCAATGCTAACACTGCCACTACCACTAGCAGTAGCAGCGCCACCAGCACTAGGAGTACGCATAGGCATTGCTGATGCAGAAACAGAAGCACTACCACAAGCACTAGCACTAGGACGGTATGGAGGCATGGAGGAAGCATCTCCAATAGCACCAAGTCCCTATCCAACTCCAACACTCAGCAACTCCTGCTTCTGTTTCTTTTTCATTTCTTTTTGCATTTCAAAAGTTTCTAATTGCACCTGCACTTCATGAACAACCTTAGGAGGTGCTACAGGGCAACCCACTGCATCATAGGCGGGTATGCGTGCAAGATGATATTTTAATCGATTTATGCCTCCATGATATATTGTTTTGCAGTAGAAACATTTGGCGTCTCCTTTTTTCATTCCGGGAAAGATTTCAGCATGTTTCCAAGCAAGGTCTTTTCTGACTGGGGTATGAGACATTGTGAATATAATAATATGGTATGATTTGCAAATGAATGTGGCTGCACAAAATAGGGTTTCTAAAATTATTTAAGTTGCAAGTAGGGTTTGTAAAAAAAATATGCAAACTCAAAAGAATAGTGATTTTACAAATTACAATGAATTATTTGTTAAAAAAACCCAAAAAAATCAATTAAAATCGAACTTACCTCTTCAATTTAGCTTGGAATGCAATACAAACTCCTCCCAATCACTGGTAATGAGCTCCCAATGCACCTCCTTGTTGGTATGAAGCTTCCCAAATGATATATGCCCCTGGATTTGTCTTCAACAACTTGCCGGTTGCCCTCTCTTCTCCGCCTATTTTGCCAAATGAATGAAATGAGGGACCTTTTAGGGCGAAATAGAAGATATAAATCAAAAAACAAATAAAAAAAAAGTGAAGTTTTAATTTGTTTTTTGCCTTTTTGGCCGCTGCTGCCGCTGCGTCCCACAGTCTGGACTCGCCGCGTCCGGCGCGCCTGGTGCGTCCGGCGAGTCCAGACCTGGACGCGGCAGCGCCCGCGTCCGCGCACCCAGGACGAGGCCAGGGCCGCTCGGCGCGGGACTCGCCACGTCCGGAGGACTCGCGGCGAGTCTCGGAGCTATGTTTTAACACACAATTTGCTTCCCACAAGGTATTGCTTGAATTTAGCCAATGCGTGCATGATGGCTAACATTTCCTTGTCATAAATGTTGTAGCTCGTCTTTGGTCCCCTTAGCTTCCTGCTCTCAATAGCTATCAAATGCTTGTCTTGCATAAGGATTACGCCAATCCCTTCACTCGAGGCATCACATTGAAGCTCGAAGGGTCTAGAAAAATCTAGTAATGTAAGGACAGGACAAGAAGTTATCATCTGCTTAAACTTCTCAAAACACTCCTGTGCCTCAGGAGTCCAAATAAATGCCCCTTTCTTTGTTAATTATGTAAGTGGCACTGCATGTCATGAATATCCACTGACAAATCTGTGGTAGAAGCCACACAAGCCCAAAGATCCTCTAAGCTATGTAAGATACTCAGGAGTAGGCCACTCAATAATAGCTGTGACCTTGTCAGGATCCATATGCACACCCTTTGCACCAATAATATGGCCTAAGTATAGCAACTTAGTCATGCCCAAATCACATTTGGATTCCTTGGCATACAAGGACTCCCTATCCATAATACCTAACACTGTATCCAAATGGGCAATATGCTCCTCCCAAGTTTTGCTGTATACCAAAATATCATCAAAGAAGACTAGTACAAATCTCCTCAGCTATAACTGGAAGACCCTATTCATCGTGGACTGGAACATAATAGGGGCATTGGTTAGCCCAAATGACATAACCACAAACTCAAAGTGTCCACAATGACATCTGAATGCTGTCTTCTCGATGTCTTGCTCTCTGACCTTGATCTGGTGATAACCTGATCTCAAATCTATTTTCGAGAAGTAACAAGCACCGTGAAGTTCATCGATCAACTCGTCAATACGAGGAATAGGGTACCTGTTCTTAATTCTCCTCTTATTCAACACCCTGTAGTTAATGCACATCCAAAGGGTACCATCCTTTTTCTTCACCAAAACTACTGATGAAGCAAAAGGGGATTTGCTAGGCCTAATGTGCCCCATAGCAAGCAACTCCTTTATTGTCTTTTCAATTTCATCTTTTAGCCGCTTGGGGTGCCTGTAAGGAGTGATTATCACGGGTTTGGCACCTGTTGATGTGTTTTTCGTGACCGCACCAACGCAGAATAAAGTCGCCAACAACTACCCTATTCTCTCTTGATCAAAGTATCTAGCACGCTAAGATTGCGAGAGAGTTCGTGCGTTCAACTCCAAGGTTCTTTCAATGCGAATAGGCTCAGTTGGCTCGATGTGATTTGCTGGTATTTCAAGGGGACTTACGAAATTGTTCAGCAGTAGAGGAAGGGGGTTTTCACAGTTCAACAGATTTATCAATGAAGCACGGATTTCCTATTCTAACCAGTAAGTACTGAATTTAAAGTGGTTGCAGGGTTAAGAAAGCTCTAATCTACTCTAAATGCGGGATATGGAGCTCAACTTCAACAAACTTCAACCAAACTTCGCTTTGCCTCGCTTCGGACAGCTTCCACGAAGTCGGCGCAATCTTCAAGGGAGATGACTAAAGGTGTTCAAACCACCACTTGACATGAAGATACCATCACAACGACGCATACCATCATTCAAACTATGATTGAAGTTAGGCCCACAACGTTTCCAATTGACCACACAAGGCGAACACACCATCAGTGAGCCCGCTAGTGGTATGGATAAGTGAAGCTTGCTTATATCAAACACCACATTCCACAACTAACATCTACTTGCATAAAAATGAAATTACACTACTCTACGCTACTTGAAGCAGAAGGGATGAAGAAACCTCGCTAGCTATCCATAACAAAGACGAATTTCACCATCAATGAAAAGATCTTTTATTATGAAAGTTTTACACAACAATCTCTTGCAAAAGTTTTCAAAGGAAAACTTTCCTTCTTCTTCAACTACACTATTAATCTATACTAAGCTATCTCTAAGCTATCACCTAGCTATCTCTCTATTCTAATCTCTACTGTCTAACTTCTACTTAGTGTACAAATGAGGGGGGATACCCCTTTATATAGCTGGCCAAGTCCAACGGACGACTCAGATTACAATCGGCTAGATGGCCCAGATTGTGCCACCTCAGCCCTAAACAAGGTTCACCCTAAAAACCGCCACCAGGAGGAGTGGGGTAATAAATGAGCCATTAATGGCCACCATCTTCCAGAAGATTCCAGCTTTGAAACGCGTTCACACTGTTCTTGTTCTTGACTACAGACTTGATCAAACAGCTTCAACTTCTGGTATGGCATGCACGTTCTCATTTTGAAATTCCATGGCTGCAACCTCATTCTTTTGCTCGACAATGATTTTCTTCTTGATGTTGTTCAACTTAGAAGTACTTGAGGACGACCTTCTTCTCTCCATCCCGATCTTTGAAAACATTTCTTCTTTGTCACTTGAGCTGGGCACATACTAAGTCTCAATACTTAGCTACTTTTTGCAACTTTTCTTCCTTCGAGGTTGAAATGTCATCTTGGATTACTTGCTTCATCACTTCAAGTCATCACCGCTTGGCTTGACATTCCTCCTACAAAACAAGCAAGGAAAAGAGCATCAGAACACTTCAATATAAACTCAACTTACTTACCTGGATTTTCATGTTTTGATCTCCAAGGGTTCATCGTTTTCCTCCAGCACAACTTTTTCCTTTAAATTCCTCTTGCCTTAGAATATTTTCACATTATCATTCATCCTCTATAGGGCACATTTGGAGACTTGAGCTTCCATTTTCATTCCACAGGCTGAGGCGTTCACTCTGGCTCGAGAAAATTGTTTTCATTAGGAATTTGATCAAAAATTATCTAGGTGCCCAACTTGAAATTCATCCGCCAAGGCAATTTTATGTCAACAACACATTTTATTCCTTGCCTTAGAGAATTTCTTAAATTTTTCCCTTAGAAATTTCATCAATCCCATGCCCACCAAAAATCTCCATCCTGAAGGCCTTGGCGAAGTGTGGAAGACTTTAAAATCAATTCCTTGTCGAAGATCTTCAATACCCAGAAGAAAATTTCCCTCAGAACGCATTGAATTCATGGGTACACAACGAACGGGGTCATTTAATTTTTCTTGAATCTTAGAAAAATAATTTTCAACAAATTTATTCAAGTTTCTCATCCCTGTGAGTATTTCTTTGCTCTAACTTGAAATTTCTCATTGACCCTGTGCAACTGGCATTATCTGACTCCTTTACTCGCAACCTCATTCATGTTTTAGGAAAATTTCATACCTCCAAGTCCAGGTGTGATTTTCCTAAGGAAGAATTTTTATTTTTATTTTTTTTGTGCCTTAGAAAATTTTATTCAACTTCCATCATTTTTCCTTTGAAGAAAGTTTATCTACTCACTTAGAAAAATTTCTCCATTGGCTTGGGTGCATTTTATACTTTGAGGAGGATGAACATTTCCACGCCTAGCATATTCACTCTTTATTTACCTCACCCTGCAATTGGCGCATTTAGCACTTAGAAGAGAATATCTTATTGTTCACACCATCTCATAGCTTGGCGCATTTAGCACATGTGGAAATAATAACTCCAACACCTTAACTTTTGTCTTCACATGCCTTGATTTGGGCGCATTTGGCATAGGGTGAAGGATAAAGCATCTTTGACCTTTTGAATTTGCTAGACATGGGTGCATTTTCTATGGTGAGAAGGATTTCAAAATTTTGTCTTCTTCTTAGCTTGCATGGGCGCATATGGAGGTAGCAGGAGGATGAAACATCCAACGCCATCTTTGACTTGTCTTTGACTTCTCCTTGAGCTTCTTAACATGGGCGCATTTCAGCTAGGCAAGAGGATGGGCGCATATCACATGGGTAGGAGGATAAACTTTATGCCCTTTAAATATTTTCATTCTTCAAGTCATCTTGCATGTGAGGGCGCATTTTTCCTAGGCAGGAGGATAAACTTGACACTTAGAGATCTTTCAAATCATCCACTTGAAGAGGGCGCAAATGGAGGCATGAGCAGGATATTTCAAACATTTAAAGATTTTCTTGGCTTCCAGTTGAGATGGGTGCATTTTCATGGTGATGCAGGATGAAGTCTCAGACTCAGCCATTTTCCTTGTCTTCGCTAGTTTCTCCATGCCTTACTATAAATAGTAAGTCCTTTGATTTTCATATCTCAGAGGCTCAGAACGATTTGAAATTTTGAACACCGGATCTTCAAGACCTTGTCAGCCTATTGACACTGCTATTCTGAGTTAGCCTGCTAAAAATAGCATATTTCCGAAGGTGGTTTGCTATTTATAGTAACTGCTTGCTTCTGATATTTCCACAACTCCGATTGATTTGAAATTCGAATGACGCACTCCTCACCATGTGACCTGCCTGTTGACATCGGCGCCTGACATTGATTTACTATTTTTAGCCAGTTTCTGAAGTGACTTACTATAAATAGTAAGTGCTTTGTTTGCCTTCAAATTTTACCAGCGGATAGCTTGAAAGATACTGATCGCGTGGTTTACACCGGTTTCAAAATTCTGACTTTTACCCCTCTTTTTGGGTCTCGAAGCTGGAAACCCTAATTCATCTTGCATGCATATCAAATGACCTCCGTTTGTCCTCGTTTCTGTTGCATTGCGATCGGTTTGTGATTTTGAAGCGCTGGGAGAAAGCTGTTAGAATGGAACTGCGAAAAATAGTAAGTTGCTGAAGGAGTGATTATCCTGCTTTGCATGTCACATCATCGCGAAGCTCTCAAAAAACCCACAAGGAATCATCAGACATGCAAAGAAAACCCTGACATGCAAACCCTAAAAATAGCCTCTGAAGGCTGAACTCTGAAAGTCGTTATCTCATTTTGCATGTTACACCGTCGCGAAGGTCTCTGAAAACCCAGAAGGAATCTCCAGACATGCATTGAAAAATTCTGTGTATAAATCCTAAAATTTGCTCTGGAAGCTGAACTGCTAAAAATAGACAGTTGTCTGTTCTGGCTCAAAATTTGCAGACGAGCTGCTTGATGTATTCTGGATGTAGTGTGACTATCAAAACTTCAAGAATGCTAAAAGAACGCTTTGAATTACACACTTACTAAAAATAGTAAGTTGCCAGAATCTGATGAAATTTCAGTGGAAACTTGCTGGAAGCACACTTACAACAACGTTAGCCTCAGTTTTCAATTTATTTGACTTCAGATTGACCAAAAAAGTGCAAACCCTAATTCTACAGACTTGGCCAAAATTTCACGTTTAAGCCCGATGACGGACACATCCCCGAAAAGACAAGCAGTGAAGAGAGAGACAGACAACAGGAAAACTAACTAAAATCAAGCCAAAAGTTCGAGACGAAGCAAAAATTAGGGGGTCCCCATTTGCAATGGGGTGATGTGTGAAAAAGGTCACAACAACACCCTCCTCCAATTCTATTATGTGCTCAATCCCTTTGTCTGGAGGCCTGCTTGGTGGAATATCACTGAACACCTTACCATGTTTAATCCTTAACTCCTGTATATTCGGATGATAAACTGGTTTTTGCTGCTCCCCTTGTGATGGCATCAACATACACTCAGCTGCCCACTCAACCATGTTGTGGCGTAAGAGTCTCTCCATTCTCCTGAAAGATATCATCTTGAAACTACTATCCCTGATGGCTTTTAGTACATGAGTCTTCCCATCCACCTTGAATCTCATTTCCATATCTCGAAGGTTAAGGGTAAACTCTCCTATGTCATGAAGCCATTTCATCCCCAACACCACATCAGTATCTCCCATATTCACCACATAAAAATTTGCCTTAAATTCAAAATTATTTAAGCGCATAGGGAGGTCTGAAATCATCCTATCACACTTAAGAGTGTAGCTATCTGCAACCTTCACTCTTATACCTTGAAAGTCCTCTGTTTGAATCCCACGCCTCTCAACCAATTTGGCATCAATAAATTTCTGCGTGGCACCTGTATCAAGCAAGGTAATGATCTTTTGTCCAGTCAAGACTCCACGCATCCTGAAGGAGCCTTCCCGTTTTATGCTAGTGATATGTGCCTCTTGTAGCTTCACTTCCCTTTCATCTTCAGACTCATGTTCGAACTTCTCTGCCTCATTTTCAACTTTTTCTGCCCCTGAATCTTTTGGATCAGATTGTTGGTCCGATTTTTCAGATTCAAAATCCTCATAGAATGCCCACATTATTTGGTTAGCCTTGCCCTTAGGCCTCAAAGGACAATCATGGTTTGCATCATATGGTCCTTTGCAATAGAAACAAAGCTTTTCCTTACACAAATCATTGAGTGTTTCTAGGTCTAATGGGCTTGCTGATTTTCCTTTTGAATCTGATTTTTCCTTCTTCTTGGAGAATGATTTGTTGTCCCTAAATGAAGAGGATCCCTTAGATGAGAACTTGCTTTGTGGGGCTGCAAGTTCCATGCTTCTAGCCTTTTTCATTGCCTCTTGAAGTGTCGGGGGATCAAATGCTTTTATCCATCATCTCAAAGGTTCCAATAAGCCCTCAATAAACAACATGACTAATTTTCTTTCGGATATGTTGGGAACCATAATCGATAGCTTTTGATAATCACCAATGTAAACCTCTAAACTCCCAACCTGCTTGAGCTAGGCCAGGTCTCTGAAATATGTTTTTGAATCTTTCTTATCGAAGCACTCAATTAACCTGTCAACAAACTCCTGGTAAGAGGTGATGTGGTTATGTTGTAACGTGACCATCCCATGGTACCACCAATCATGAGCTACTCCCTCCAAGTGTAAAGTGGCATACTTGATTGCATCCTCCTTTGCCATGGGTCGAAGAGTCAAAAAAGTATCTAGCTTGTGAACCCAAGCCAGAGCTGTAACCTTCCCACTGCCATCAAATGTAGGCAATGCGAGTTTGTTGGTGGCATGTTTCAGGTCTATGTTTTGGTCTCTTGGTCTCCAATCTTTCCTTGCTTTGTAATGCTCTCTCCTTTGACTTACAAATCTGTCAAAACTCATGCGCTCCCTAACCTATGGTGTTAACAACTCCCATTCGTCATTAGCTGCCATGAGATTGTCTGCAAATATTTCCTATTCCTCTCCTTCAGCATTCACTTCTTCAGGTTCATTTCTCAAGAAGGTAGGACTTGTAGGTCTATCTATGGTACGAGTAGGTGCACGTTGTGCCCTGGGATTTCCAGCAACACTACCATTATCTCCCGATTATTGATTTTATCTTCCAAGAGGGTTAATCCGATGTAACATTGTTGTAAGTGCCCGCAAAGCATCCGCAGGTAATGAAGCATGGTTGTATAGAGGAAAAGCCCAAATCAGTAATAAAATGACACATGGTAAATAGGAAGGCGGGGCCCCCCAGGAATGCCTCTCAATGGTAAGCTGGAATTGCAGAGGCTACCCTTGGAGGAGAGGTCCTGGTTTAGGGCCCATAGCAGAGGGGAAGGACATAATTGTCCTGATTGAAACACATGAGCATGACGGCTGTAAGATCCCAATTTTTGAAGGTTACTTAAAGGTATCAGTTTGGAATGAATTAATAGAAAGTGGTAAAGGTCATGGGGGAGTAGCGGTTTTGATAAAGGAATCATGGGAAAAAACCATACAAGTGGAAAAAGAAGACCCAAATAACTAGTACATATGGCTGAAAATAAAGAACAAAGATTTCACAATATATCTTGCTGCCTGCTACTTTGCTCAGCATGGTTCAAAATTTTATAAGAAGAGAAAGCTAGATAAGGAAGACCCATATGCAGCTTTAAAAAATGACATATCAGCATATAATAACATAGGAGAAATTATCCTAATAGGAGACTTTAATGCAAGGACTGCAAATAATCAGGCTCTATATCTTAGAAAGGAAGAGGGAATAAGAGATAACCCCCTATGGTTAGAAGAAGAAGAGAACCAAAAGTGGGAAAGAAATTCTCAAGACAAAAAAGGGGGCATCACTCAGTACGGGGCAGAATTGTTAGGGATATGCAGCGTGTATGGTTTGGTTTTATGTAATGGGATAAATGGTTGGCCGAGTACGGGGAATATTACTTGTCACACATACAATGGGGAAAGCGTGGTGGACTATCTTATATGTTCAAAGAATCTTATGGCAAGGTTGGAGGAGGTGGAGGTGATGGAGTCTCCCATAGAAATGAAATCAGATCACAACCCTGTTTATGGCAAAATCAGCATGCAACAAGACACTAATTATTAGGCAAGGCTGCAATCAAATCAAAAGGAACCTTTTCATGGTACAATCCTCTTGACACAGGAAAATCAAGAAATTTTTCGAACAAATCTTGAAAAACAGATACAAGAGATGGATGGCACTGAGATGGGCACTATAAATAGAAAAACAATATGCAGCGATAATCTAACTTCAATAATCCTCAAAGCTCTTAGTTGGTGCAAAAGGTCTAAACCTAAGAGAGGTAGCAAAAATAGTTTTCCAGCGAATCCGTGGTACGATGAAGAATGCAAGGCAGCGAAAAGAAAAGCCAAATCTGAGAGAAATAAAAAGGAATATGAAAAACTTGTGAGAGTGAAAAAAGAGGTTTACATGCAAACAGGGCGGAAAGAGCTGATTTCCATGGGTAGGCACAATCCGAGAGGGTTCTGGAAAGAATTATAGCAAAGAAACACAGTCAAAGAGAACAATATCACAGACTTACAATGGCTGGAATATGCAAAACAGGTATATGAGAGGGTGCAAGACAAAGATATTCCTCCTGTGATTAAATCGAGGGCTAAGCTCTTCTCCACAAGAGACATCAAAGGAGTTAAAAGGCTTGCGGTGGGCAAAGCACGTGACATAGATGACTTACAATCAGAATATTTAAAATGGGGTGTGGATACCCTCACGCCGCACATCAAAAGAATATTCAATAGGGTTATTCAATATGGTTTTCCAGCGAATTGGACGACCAGTGTTGTCATCCCCTTGCACAAAAGTGGTGATATCAACAACCCCTCAAATTACCGTACTATAATGATTAACCCGCTCTTTGGTAAACTTTTTGGGAGCATGGCTGAGCGTCGGATTAGTAAGTGGACAAAAAAAGAGGGAAAGAGGGCAAAAGGTCAAGCGGGCTTTAGACCAAAATACTCTACCATCGATCATTGCATTACTCTTAGGTACTTGATTGAGAAAGTTTGGGATAAACAGGGTGGTGAGGTCTTTTGTTGCTTCGTAGACTTCAAGAAAGCGTTTGACACGGTCCCTAGAAACAAGTTATGGTCTAGAATGGAAGAGTTGGGAATTCCAAAAAAGCACAGGGCTGCTGTTCATAGGTTATATGATCAGGTGCAAGCTAAAATCAGAACTAAAAAGGGAATGTTTGAATGTTTTGGGAGTGACATTGGTGTCAAACAAGGCTGCCCTCTCTCGCCTACTTTATTTGGGTTGTATATTGACAAATTAGAGGAATGGTTAGACAATTTTGGTGGGGGAGGAGTTGAATTGACAAATTATGTAATAAAATTGCTGCTATATGCGGATGACCTTATTCTAATGGCAAAAACAGCGCATGATTTGAGAGAGCACTTGAAAGCTCTTGAGTTATTTTGTGAAGAGGTTGGGATGTAGGTGAACACTAGCAAAACTAAGGTTATGATATTTACCTTGAAAAGAAAGAAGAAAGTTTTAGAATTTGTTTTTGAAGGCAGCCCCTTGCAAGTGGTTAGCGATTATAAGTACCTTGGCCTTGATTTTTACTATAGGCTTAGTTGGGAGACATGTAGAGCAAAAAGGATTCAAGGTGGCTGGAAAGCTTTATACTCTTTGCAAAACAGATGTAAGAGTGCTGAATTATGGGACTGGAAAACGAAGAAAACTCTCTTTGGGTTACTAGTGGTGCCGGTGGTTCTTTATGGGTGTGAAGTTTGGGGTGGCAATACCTAAGCAATGAAGTGGAGACAAATTGAAAGACTACAAAAACATTTAATCACAAGCAGCCTCAAAATAAAATTGTCTGTTCCCTATGAGATTGTCCTAGCAGAGGCTGGGGCCTTACCTGTGGAGACATCGGCTATGATTCGTTTACTAAGTTATTTCAAGAGGCTAGAGAACATGGAGGTGTCCCGTTGGCCTAAAAAAGCAGCAGTAGAGAAATTGAATAGAAGGAAGAGCACGTGGATGAAGCAAAATAACAAGTGGCTGTGCAAGTGGGGTATCAGCGTAGATAATTGCCCAAATAACATTAAAGCAATCAAAATGTACGTGTAACAAAAAGTTAAAGAAAGCATGTGGACTAGGGAGTTATCAAGAAAAAGAGAGTATTACATCAAGCACTTTAATCCCTCATATAACCATACTCAAAAAAACTATATAGGTGCAGAAATAAAATGGAAAGCAAAAATGCTAATAGGTCAGCTACGAACTAGCTCGCACCAATTGAGATGTGAAACTGGTAGATGGACGACACCTAAAGAAGAATGGGCTGATAGGATATGTAGGTTCTGTACTTTAGGGCTTGTAGAGACGGAATGGCATTACATCATGGAATGTCCAGCCTATTCGGATATCTGGGTCAATTATATTGAGATTCTAAATGTGGACACTTTATACAGCTTATTTGAGGCAGAGAGTATATCGAAAAGTGCTGATTGCTTGGTAAAAATACATAGCAGAAGATCCAAATTACAAAAGGAAAGGAAGATCAAGTAACTGCTGGGCGGCGGTTTCTGTTTCGGGTGATGTTCCGTTTTTGTTGCTGATCTGTGGGTCCCATAGGCTGTTTGGCCTCGTGGACGCTATTAAAAACCTTCATTCATTCATTCATTTCTTCATTATTTGCCCCATTTCTAGCTTCGTTTCTAGGTGGGCTACCACCACCTCTATCACCCATTGTGCTGGCTGAACCAACCTCAGTACCACACCGTCTTACTGCTATTGTAGCTGATAAGGTGTCTTGTTCAGGATAAGGTTGTGCCCACTGGTTTTGCTTTCTATCTTCCCTTGCAATATATCGTTTGTACCTACCACTTTGTTGCATCAAACGGAGTTGGACTCAAACCCTAAGGCTGGCAGGAAATCGCTTTGATACCATTGTAAGAACTCTAAGTTCTCCCAACTAACTGAAAGCCTGTACTGCTGAATATTGACTGCTGAAAGTGTGTTTTGAATGTTTTGGGTTTTATAATTTTTTTTGTGTTTTTGCGGTATATATGCTTTTTTTGTATTTTTGAAATTATAATGCATAAATGAAAACTACAGTGCTGAAAGGAAATGCTTAAATAGAAGATTACAAACTATTAATGAATATGTTGCAAAGGCTATCTTTATTTTCAAAAGATGATATTATCTTTCTATTACAAAGAGGGAATACTCGGAAAAGAAGATGGTTTATTATATCTGAAAACTGAGTGCCTAGCAGCAATAAAGATGTTTGATATAGAGCTCAAGCTGCTGCAAATAAGAACTTCTCCGCCTCCAAACTACTCAATTTAATGCCTCAACTGGAAAAGATGCCAATCATAGAGGAGGAATAAGCCAAAACGGCAAATCGATTTTCCCTAGAGAAAACACGCCTTGCTGCTCAAGAGGTATGGCTGGTAAAGACAGAATGGTACGGCCTTGGAATAAGTGCCAACAATCACAAAATGCAGCTTCTTAATATGTTCGCCCTTCACAATGATGAATAAGCCTGAGAACCCTTGAAATATTTCTCCAGTCTGCTCAAACTTGAGTCCTGGATGAAGCCAATAGTTAAGCAATCTTCAGTTGATAGTCTCGCAACCTCAGAATGCTGATACACTAAAGAAGCTACACTCTCCAATGCCGAAAAGCTTCGGAAAATGCAAAAACCCTTGTTCTTGTTCTCCAACGCCAATAGAAGTCATGAAATAAAGTTATCAAATGCTCAATGGATGATTTCGATTTCTTCTTGGTTGCTTATATACTCCCTTCAAAGAGGTCGACCCCCATTTTGCCTTTTTAATCATTTTAAAATGTTATAAAGTTTGCACTTCATAAATAATAAATAAACTCCTTGAAATTGGTGCCCAAGCGCTTAATTAAAATGGCCCCCTTTTAATGATGAATTGACCCTCAAGCATAAAGTGCAAATATAATGTTATAATATAACATAAAAATATTAATTATTATTAAAGTCGCCTTTAATAATATTTAAACATTATAACTTAGGCAAAACTCCTTATTTCTCCAAGCCAACTGAATACTAAGATCAACACCACCAATATAGCACATTCTAGAGCCCTGCTATAAATAGAAACCTTGGCTGAATGACTTACTATAAATAGTAAGTATGAGAAACTGAGCCCTAAAACCTCTGTAAAAGCCAAGCCTGAACCCCAATGAACTCTGGAGAAGGATAAAACCATCAATTGACCAAGTTTCTGCCACAAAGACCCTCTATCCAATCCCATTAGCCTACGAGGGTTGATTGATAGGCTAATCCCATTGAAATACTGAAGTCTAGCTAGAAGGGGACATTACAGTAGTGCCTATTTTTGTTCTTCATTCAGAATGGAGGGCTCATAAAGCTACAAGTATCCACAATTCACAATTGGGTGCATCTTTACAAAGGGAGTTAGATCAATTTTTGATGCATTTTCACCAATGGGCTCCAAAATACTGAAAGACCAATATCTTAGTGGCTTGATTTCATCATGCCCCCACCAAGTACCATGATCACAGCGCCTTAAAATTATAACATAGGCGGATTAAATAAAGGTGGCACCAAGATGCTAGTGATTCTATTAAAGGATTTAACTAAACTAAATTAAGAGTTTTTATGGCAGCGATTAGAGATGAAGGATTGTAACCCTTCCAAGGGCAGCGATGGTGAAAGGTGGTGACTCTTTCACCAATAAGGTATAAAGGAGAATTTATTTCCTTGAGAGTGAAGGAGAAAAACAATTAAGAATAAATATTATGTGACTCCTTCTAAAGTGAAAGATTGGGACTCCTTCTAAAGTGAAAGATTGTGACTCCTAATTTGAAAGGTTGTGACTCCTTCAAATATGAAAGGTTGTGATTCCCTCAATAATATGATATAAAAGGGAGATCATTTCCTTGTGGAGAATCCATCAAATGGGGAATCAATCAATTGATCAATTTGGAAATAAATTATTATTCTTATAGGGCAACAATGAACGGTAGTGACTCTTTCAAGAAATGGATATTAAGGGAAAATCAGTTCATTGACATTCAATGAGCAATCATCACTTGTCTATCCATCAAGAAATCAAGCAATCAAAGTATGAATCAAGAAAACAACAATAAGTCCATCAAATCATTCAACCATCATTCAAAAATTTAAAATTTACAATCAACTCACAAGCAATTCAGCATATGAATTCAGAACTTTATATTACAAACAACTAGTCATTCAGCCATATATAATTGCAGAAATTCACTCAAGAATCATTCATAGAGCATTCAAGTATTATTTAAGGATTGAATTATCAATCCACCAAGAAATGTAAATCAGCAATGTCTAGCAAATACATCAAGTTATCAATTCTGAATTCTAGGTAGTATTTGTAAATCGGACGGGGTCTCAGCTCACATGGTGGGCTAAGGGTTGGAAGGACAGGGTCTTTTCATGCCCTTGACAAGCTAGGGACAGGGCCCTTGGTATTGTCACCGTTGATTTAGGGACAAGGTCCTTTAATTCAACAGTTTTGCAAAGTCTTTCCAAAGAATTCATGATTTGATCAACTTTAGGTATTATGCTATCATTTATTGACTGGAATATATATCATAATTTTGTAATCTTTGATAAAACTATTATTATATTTTGAGGGAATATTACTGTTTTAAAGAGTATCCCAAAAGGGGACATTATAGATTTTCTTTATATGTCTCTATAGTCATTCTTTATCCATGGAAAGCCAAACTTTAGCCACTAGTATTTGTTGTTGTACTTGCTCTTTTTGTTGATCAAAAGCTACATCAAAGTGGACTTGAGGGAAGATACTACATGCATGCCTCAAAAGGTGATTCATTTGTGGAAGAATGAATTGCTCCATTAGAAGAGTACCGAATGCGAGAAGTGAATTATCCAAAGTCTTAGGACATTTATTGTTGTTTCCCCTTTTGAGTTACGCCAAGGTCTTGTTGCCTATCTCTGGCCATTGTTTGTGGGGGTAGAGCAATATTTTGTTTGAGCTTTGTATTCCTCATACTTCACAAAGTGGACAAAAAATATCTAGCAAACCTTGTGTCTCTATCTGAAGTAATGGACTTGGGAAGTCCAAAGTGCACCCATACATTAAACTAGAAGATTTCAGCAGCTTTTTGACCAGTGATAGTCTTTTTGTAAGAGGTTAGAATACAAATTTAAATTAAACCTATCAAATATCAGAAACAAATAATCATGTCCATGTTTACTTGCAACCAATCGTCCTACAAAGTCCATGGAGATACTTTCCCATGGTTTTATGGTGATTGGTAGAGGCAAAGTACATTCCTTCCTTTCTTGTCTTAGATTTGCTAGTGTAACAAAATTTGTAACTTCTAACATACCTTGTTGCATTTTGGGCCAAAATACATACCTTTGCAAATAAGCCATTATTTTAGTAACACTGAAGTGACTCGCTACCTTCCCTCTTCAGAAGAATCCTTTGTGCCTTTGGCACACCTAGTTTTCCTACCTTGTAAAGCAATCACTTTTTGAGATAGAAGTCTTGATTGATTTTTACAACTCCTTGAGTTTGAAGTTCCTTGAACCTCTTCCCAAAGTCTTCATTATTTACATAGTCATCAACATATGTCTCTTTGTGAAAAGCTCTATTTGTGTCACCATAACCAAAATTGGTTTGGAAATAGATGGCCTAAATACAATATCCATCACCACAATAGTGGTTCTTTTTTTACTTTTTACTACCGAATAAAATTGTTGTAAGAATCTACTATTTTTAGTGTCGTGCTTGTTGTAGTTTGCCTTGTGTCTGCAAATATTGTAGTGTTTGACAATTAGTGCGCACTTAAGTTGCCTACTTGGGTATGCAATCGATAGATTGGTGTGATAAATTTTTTCTCCTTAGGTTCAATATGGATAGGTACAATAGTAATATAGATATGTATGTATGTATAATATTAAAAATATATGAAAATATTTATAATAACTATATAAATATATTAGAAATTAATAAATATAAATATATTATAATTTTAATTTGTAGTATATATATATATGGAATCCCAAGTATTATATTGAATGCATCAAGATGACAAATATCTGCATCTTGAATGGAAAAATTACAGCCACAATAAAATATTTCCACATAACCCCAAGAGAAAAAAAATGCAAGCAAGCACTTAGGATCCACTACCCAAAAGAATAGACAAACATACCATCAAGATGACATGTGATATACCCTTAAAAACCCTCATGAGCGAAAAACTTAGCTTCCAAAAGCATCCACATTCAATTTATTATTCAACAATGAAACATTACAATACACTTATAGAGTCACCATAAATACTTTTGAAATATTAAGCTCCTCCAATGCATCTTCGATGTGTTTAAGTATAATGAGTAACAATGCAACCACACATCCATATGCTATAAATATATACTTATAAGAGAGCTAAATCAACCTTAGCCAACAAGCCAAAGGTTATGATAGCTAACCTCAACAACTACTCATGTACTTGCTTTTATACAGTGTTCCACGGGGTTTCCGGGATGGGGACGGGGGGACGCGTTTCAGAGACGCGAGGACGGGGGGTCTAAGTTTGGGGACGGCAGGGGGACGGTGGTTGGGGGGGAGGGGGGCGGCAGGGTGCTGAAATACATATAGTACTTGAAAAAATAGTTATAAAAAGATGTATAAGTATAAGAATTATAGATCTTGGAGACAACTAGGAGTCCCCTAGACGTCTTGAGGACACCCTAGCACCCTCGAAGTCCTAGTGGCGTCTTGGAGACAGCGACACTGGTGGTGGGATGGTGGTGCTGGTGGTGGGTTGGTAGGGGGACGTCCTCCCCAAGTCTCCGAGACGTCCCCCTCTAGGAAACGCGGGTTTTTTTGGGGGGGGGCACGTCCCCGTGGAACACTGCTTTTATATAAAGAAGTTTGCACAAAATACCAAGTGGTATAATATAAACCATGTGTTTAATACCATGAGCTTACAAAACCATGTCCCTCTCATTTACTTTTTGGTACGAAGTTTTCCCTTTTGTTGGCAAGTTTTCTCAGAATTAAATGTTTTCCCAATGTGCAACTCACACGTAAAATATCTAACCAATGTTACAATACAATTTTACAAGTGGACCGGAATAAATATTTAGTGTGGCTAAACATATCTCCAAATATGCAGCACACATAAATATTTATTCTAGATAATCAAAATATTTCTTTTCTTGTGCAAGGTGTACAACAGTACAACACACATTTTCTCAGCATTCTCCAACTTGTTGTATACATTGCATAAGGGGTCAAAAGTGTAATGTCCCTAAATTTGTGGTTTGAAGTTTGAACCTTGCATAATTAGAAAAAATAATTCTTTATGGCTCAATTATTTTTGTTTGGCTTAGTGGACTTGGGAATTAATTTCCCATAATTTATTATTATTTTATGTGAAGCCAAATTATTTTTATAATTTTTCTATCAGGCTGGGCGACCACTTTTGGGAGATAAAAGGAGGGAAAAAGCAATAAAAAAAAATATGTTAATTTGTGGAAAAGTGCACCACATTTGTAGATTTTTAAAAAAGAAATAAATTCAAATTTAAAAGGGGGAATTGGGTGCCCAAATTGTGTTGGCCAAATTGGAGGGAAAAGGTTAAGTTTGATATAAATGCAAGTTCGTTGGAAGACATTTCATCATGGTGCATATTATCTTAGTTTGATTCAACAACTTGTTGCAACTATTCCAAGGACGAAAACCTAGGTCATCTTGGGAAGACTTCATCATGGAGGTCTACTTGTGGTTCATTGCTATTTGGCGAAGTAGAAACACAAAATTCCAAATTAGATTTGCAGATCAGATTGGAAGAAGACATCATTTGGCGAGATTTGTTGCCTATTGGATAGGGTTTCTATTAAAATAATGTTTATTATTTATTTATTAATGCTCAATATTGTAAATTATTGTAAAGATAATGATAAGATCGTCTCCGATCTTATCTGAAGTTTCTTTTTAGAAACTTTCCAGTTTTTTGTAAATCTTGTAATCTATTTATTGAGCGTCTTGCTCATTGTTAATACATCAATTAATTTACCAATTACTTGCGTAATATGGTATCAGAGCCAATATGCTCAAAATTGAATTTTTAATTCATGAAAAATCTTTTCAAGATTTTTTAAGCTCTTGAATTAAAAATTTAATAAAATCTTCTTTGAAAATTTTCGAAGATTTTTTGTGAGCTTAATTTCGGAAATTTTTTTTTCGAAATTTCTTCGTGGCTTGTTTTGAAATTCGAATTTTTTCTGTCTGAAAATTTTCGTGGGCAGTCTTTTCTGGAAGATCGCGTTTTGCTTAAGCGAAGGTTTTCTTGTGGCACGCGTTTTTTTTTCTGGAGCACGCTTTTTCTTATTTCTGGCCGCGATCTTCATTTACTCTGGCCGCGCGAACTTCTTCTGGCTTTTTTCGTGACCTCCTGTCCTCTGGCTCGTGTTCTTGTTTGTTTCATGCACGCATTTTCTAGAAACGTATTTCTTTTCTGGTCGCGCCAACGGGACTTTGTCTTCTGAGCCCGTTTTTTGAAGTTTCGGACTGCGACTTTGAGACTCTCAAGCTCGCGATTTTCTTCTACGTTTTGAGTGTTCTCTCTGCACTTTAAAAACGCGAATATCAGCCTCTCTTTGCCACGTCTCTGTGGAATTTCGAGCCGCTAAAAGCTAGATCCGTCTTGAGGTGTTCTCTGCAATTTTTTTCTAAAATCGTGAGTTTTCTGGTTCAGTCAATGGCGGCTAGGGCAGTCTGAAAGTTCGTCCAAGGTTTTGACACGTTTTTCAAGTTAGAAATTTTTTTCGATCATAGATTCGTGGTGGGTTTTTCGAGATCTCAACTGGGTTGGTCTCCGAATTTTCTGGGTGCATCGTTTTCTGTGCCTCGAATTTTGTGCCATCAGTACATTGTACTTTTTGTAGTCTGTACCTGAATCTGTCCCTGTTTTCTGCATTGGAATTTGTGCCTCAAGTTTCGTGCATCAGCCTCTTCTCAGTACCTCGTTTTTTGTGCCTCGAAAAGCGTGAAGATGGCCAGTTTAAGCAATTTAATGCTGGAGGGCAGCCAGAGATTTAATGGCAAAAATTACAACACCTGGAAGCAGCGGATGTTAACAATTTTTGAATACCGCTGCCTTGATCAGATGATCCTCGGCAACGCTACTCGTCCTGAAGCGGCGGGTAAGGATCAGGATAAGTTTGATGAGCAGAATCGTGAAGCCGTCATGCTTATTAAGCTTTCGGTTACTGATGATCAGCTCCCTCAGATCCCACTGCGAAAATCAGCTAAGGAGATCTGGGATCACTTGAAGGATATGCATGAAACTTCCGACAAAAGCCGTGCGTTTTTCTTGAAGAATATGCTGTTTTCTATCATGATGGATGAGAAGACAACTCTGCAAGCGCACTTGAATAAAATCCAGGAGATCAGAGATCAGTTGGAGGCGATTGGTCGGAAAATGGAGGAGGAAGACATGGTTGTGATCACCCTGAAGAGTTTACCGAAGTCCTATGAACATTTCATAGAGACCCTCAACATTACGTCTGCTAATGTTGATCTCAAGTTTCCGAATTTGTGCACTATCCTGTTGCAGCAGGATCGCTGGAGACAACAGTTCGGTAGCAGTGAATCATCATCCTCCACGGAGCAGGCCTTTGCAGCAAAAACTCAGTCGAAGCATCATGGGAAAGGTCAGCCTTCACAGCAAAAGGCTCAAGTCAGCGCTCCACCAGCCCGAAGAAGAAAAATGTTCAGTGTAACTACTGTCATAAATTTGGCCACATCAAGAAAGATTGCCGTGCTCGTTTGGCTTCTGAGCAAAAGAAGCGGGAGGGTTTCAGAAAGCGAATGTCGCCGAGCACTCTGAGGAAGGAATCTGCCTTTTATGCACTGATGGCAAAAAGGCCCGCAGACCATGTCAAGTCCTCTGCTTGGTACATAGATTCTGGTGCCTCACGTCATTTCTCACATAGGCGTGATTGGTTCACAAACTTTTCCCCTTGCACTGACTCAGTAATCTTTGGAGGAGGTGAGGAATACACAGTTGTCGGCACAGGCACTGTTCAGGTTCAGTCTGGCGGGAGGGATCTCATATTCCTCAACGTGTATTATGTACCTGATATCGAGCTCAATCTTCTCTCAGTCAGTCAGATCATGCGGCATTCTCCCCAGATGGATGTGGTATTCAGCTCGCATAGATGTTCGATTGTTGATCGAGAAACTCGCACAACGGTGGCCGTTGGGATAGAGGATCATGGCCTTTACAGGCTTGTGGACACTGGTGATTCTCGGAGTTAGCCTTGGCAGCCAGAAATTCAGCTGTCACCAGTCTTTGGCACCAGCGGTATGGGCACTTGAACGTGCACTATCTCTCTCAGCTTGCTCGGGAGGGACTTGTTGATGGCTTACCTGACATTCAGACTCAGCATCAGGGCGTTTGTGGTGCTTGTCAGGCTGGGAAGCAGCATCGCACACCGTTCAAGGATGGCGACTCTTGGCGGGCTTCTAAGGTACTTCAATTAGTTCATGCTGATATTTGTGGCCCTATGTCTATTTCTTCTGTAACTGGTTGCAAGTACTTTCTACTTTTTGTTGATGACTATAGTAGGAAAATGTGGGTGTACTTTCTTAAACAGAAATCAGAGGTTTTTAATGTATTTCAGAAGTTTAAGGCCTTAGTTGAAAAAGAGTCCAGTTCTTGTATTATAACTCTTAGGTCAGATAATGGGGGGGAATTCTGCTCTAGTGCATTCTCCAACTTCGTGATACTCATGGGATAAAACGCCGCTTAACCACACCCTACACCTCAACAAAATGTTGTTGTAGAGCGACGCAATCGCATTTATTGTTGAGATGGCTCGCTCCATGTTGCAAATACGTGAGTTCCTGTACCAAGTTTTGGGCAGAAGCAGTCAATACATCAGTCTATCTCCTTAATAGGTCACCCACTCATGCTGTTAAGGGGAAGACTCCTGAGGAAGTTTGGTCTGGTCGCAAACCTAGGATCAGTGATTTGAAAGTTTTTGGCTCCCTTGTGTATGTTTGGATTCCAGAGGCCAAGCGCACTAAGCTGGACTCCAAGAGCCAGAAACTCATGTTCACCGAGTATAGTGACAATCACAAGGCATATAGGCTGATTGATATAGACACTGATCGTCTTATCTTCAGTCGAGATGTTGTCTTTGATGAGGAACGAGGTCCATTTCTCTCTTCCTCACCTGTTCAGCATTCAGAGGATCAGCCTCTACAGGGTCCTGATATGAGTGTCCGACTTCCATTAGGTCCACCTGATGGGAGGGATAACGAAGACCTAGTCTTTGATGATGCTCAACCTGAGTTTCCTCCAGATGATAATGAACATCCCCCTGCTGAACCTGTTCCAGATCCACAACCAGATCCAGCTCCTCCTGTTGCATCTGATGTTGGCACATCTACTCTCCGACCGAAATGGTGGGCTAAGACTATCAGTGATCTTCGTATTGATGAGCTCATTGAGGGTAGATCATCTAGAAACAAGAGCAAACAGCAGTCTACAGTGAATTTTGCTCTCATGGCCAACATTCACAGTGTTTATGAGCCTCAAACATATTCAGAGGCAAAAGGGATACCTGAGTGGGAAAAGGCGATGGAATCAGAATACCAGAGTCTTCAGAAGAATCACACTTGGGCCCTTTCTAATCTTCCTCCAGGGAAGAAGCCCATTAGCTGCAAATGGGTGTACAAGGTGAAGTACAAAGCTGACGGAACCCTTGACAAGTACAAAGCTCGTTTGGTTGCACGGGGGTTCTCACAGAAAGAAGGCATTGACTATGAGGAGACCTTTGCTCCTACAACCAAAATGAGTACCATACGGCTCGTCCTTGCCTTAGCAGCCCAATTTGGTTGGAAGGTCCATCAGATGGATGTGAAGAGTGCTTTCCTCAATGGTGAGTTGAAGGAGGAAGTATACATGACGCAGCCTCCAGGTTTCAAAGTTGCTGGTCAAGAACAAAAGGTGTGCAGATTGGTCAAGGCACTCTATGGCCTGAAACAGGCTCCTCGAGCTTGGTACATTAAGATTGACACGTACCTCACAGATCATGGTTTTCAGAGGTGTCCATCTGACTCGAACCTGTATGTCAAGAATACCGGTAATGAGATCTTGCTTGTTGTTGTCTACGTGGATGACTTGATCATTACCGGCAGTTCAGCACATTTGATCACTGAGATCAAACAGGACTTGTGCAAAACTTTTGACATGACAGACTTGGGCCTCCCGTATTGTTTAGGGTGTTGCGTTCAAGCGTATGTAGAGTAGCATTTTCATCTCCCAGTCCAAATATGCTCGAAGTCTTCTGGATAAGTTCCTAATGCAGGATTGCAAACCTGCCTCTACACCCATGGAAAAAGGGCTTAAGTTGTCAGCTAAGTCCGATTCACCTGTGGTAGATGAAACATTGTTCAGGCAACTAGTAGGCAGCCTCATCTATCTTGCTGCTACTAGACCTGACTTGAGTTTTGCAGTGAGCTACATATCACGCTTCATGACAGCCCCCAAGGCTGATCATTGGGTAGCAGCGAAGCGTGTGCTGCGTTATGTGAAGGGCACTCCCGATTTTGGACTCTTGTACACTCGGAGTCACGATCCTAAACTCAGTGGGTTCACAGATTCAGATTGGGCAGGTTCAGTTGATGACAGGAAATCAACATCTGGGTATGTGTCTGCCGGATCCGTACCACATGACTAGTACAGCGCAAGTGGCTCTCTCCTGATGTATGTAGTATCGGGAGCAAGAAAGGTGATGAGGTAGTTTGATTACCGATGCTCAGATATGCAACACGTCTCTACAGGTCCGACTCCCTTTGTTCTCGCGGATAATCGTGGAGTTCCCAAACTTGCCAAGAATCCGGCCTCTATGAGCGTAAATCCAAGTATGTGGAAACTCATTGTCATTTCATTCGGTTATTGAAGATGGATCATTTAGTTGGTCGTATGTTCCACAAGAGGATCGACAACAGTATAATTCCTACCAAGTCAGCCAAGATGTATAAGTTTGTAAAATTCAGTATCTTGGTAGTAGTTGATAGATTGAGCATTAAGGGAGGGTATTAAAATAATGTTTATTATTTATTTATTAATGCTCAATATTGTAAATTATTGTAAGATAATGATAAGATCGTCTCCGATCTTATCTGAAGTTTCTTTTTAGAAACTTTCCAGTTTTTGTAAATCTTGTAAACTATTTATTGAGCGTCTTGCTCATTGTTAATACATCAATTAATTTACCAATTACTTGCGTAATAGTTTCACCCCTGTATTTGAGCACGATCACTTGAGAAAGAGCACCTTGCTTTTGGAGAGTGATTTTGGTTTTTGATGAGAGTTAGGGTTTGATAACATCTTCAGAATTGTAGCAGCAACAGATCAGACCTAATTTATCATTGTTTGTGGAGTGATTTTTGGTGCTTATTGTCATCATTGCTTAGGGTCTTGCCCTACATTTTGAGTACCATCATTCAGAGTTGTTTGGAGGGTTGTTGTGCATCAATTGTTGTCATTTTGGAGCAGCTAAACCCTAGCAGACTTATTGCAGACCTTAGCGATCAGATTTGCAGCAGATCTCCTTGTTGTTGAAGAGTGAAAGACATAGGGTTTCAAGCCCTATTAGGAGCGCTGCCCTTGGGAGATCATTTCTATCAATTTCTTGGGTCATTTGCTATTGGTTTTTGGTATGTACAAACCTAATTTAAGGTCTGATTTGTAGCAGCAGACTTCCAGGATAATTCTGGGCATGTTTGAGCCCATTTTGTGTTGTAGTTGCATGGACAATAGTTCTGATTTTGTAGTGGCAGTTTGGACAAATTGAGAATCAGAGTTCTTTCATGTTTAGATGGTCATTTTGTTGTTGTTCATTGCTAGTTATGTTGTAATTGAAAGTTAGATATATTTACCCTATTGTTTGAACATTGTGGAAGCATATATGTTTGTTGTTCATACTTGTTTGCAATCTGAAAATTCATATCAGAATCTAGGGTTTTGAGCAGAAAATAAAAGTGCAGAAATTTAGGGCAGAATTCTGAGTTTCAAAATAGGATTTTTAGGGCAATATCCTAGTTGGGATATTTCAATGGTATTAGAGCCATGCATCTTGCCAGCCTGTTGGATATGTGATTCAGAAAGTTTTGGAGTTATGGCAACACATGTGATTGATGATGTAATTGTTTCCTATGATGAGTACAATACACTTCCAGTAGAGGTTAGGAATGCAGTCACCTTGAATCAATTTATGAAACAACGGAAGGATAAGAAGCAAGAAAACACAAGAAAGGAAACCAAAGAAGCGCTGAGTAGTCATGTTGAGTATCTTGGAACCAATGATGCAAAGTTAGACAGTCACAACGCATCGCTGTTTAGATTAGCGAGAAGACATAGAAAATATTTAGATAGACAAAGGAGATTCACGTATTGAAGCTACAAATGAAGAGCACATGAAGATTGAAGAAGATACCGCCATGGAGATTGTCAAACCAGTTATATGAAGGTATGGGTTCTTGTGATGTTTCATTAATTGAGCCTAGCATTGCTTCATCACCTTTACATCATTTTGGCAAGGAATCAAATTGTGGTTTGGGTGTCCCTAAGTTGGATGTTGCCCATACAAATGTGAGCAATTCAGAAAGTTCAGTATGTAGTGAACAAAGTGAATTGGATAAGATTGATTTGACATTGCTAGATTTGAAGGATCCCTTGGTGGTTAAGGAGGTTATAGCTGTGCATACTCTTTCTAGATCAGCCATTGAGGAAGATCACGATGTAGAAGACTACTCATTATTTTGATGGAGATCCTTTGATGGAGCATGATGATGACCTAATTTCCACACATGGATGTAATGAAGAAGAGGCCGTGAAGGAAGCTGATTTCAAGGTGCACATTTATGAAGACCAAACCAAATTTTTGCATGGACGTGTTGGGTCTCATAAGTCACATCACTTCGAAGGACAATTGAAGGTAAACGGAGGTAAGATTGTGGCAACCTAACTCACTTTGATGATATTCATAAGATGATGGCAGATTTGTGTTGGAAGGCACTAAGGGAACATGAAGGTTTTGAAGGAGGTATATCTCTTGATGACTTGGAGGCTTTGGTGGTACTGAAGTCAAACTCCCTACACTTACTTGCTGATAGAGATCATCTCCTTACACTTGGTGAGATTCACTTGGATGCTTTGGGAAGAAAACAAGATGAGGTGGACAAACTCACTATTGAGCTTAAGGATACAATGAATTCTTTGAGGAGCACTCAAAGGGCTCTTCAAGAATCGGAAGATCACAAGGATAAGCTTTGTTGGAAGATGACAAAGGGTGGAGACATGGAGGAAGGACATAGAGGATCCCATGATGAAGTCATCTATACACATGAAGATTTAGCTTACAGCTGTGGGACAGAAGTTATGGCACATGACACACTTGATTTTCCTTTGGAGAAATCCCTTGGACTTGCGCTAATGAATGAGCACCCATTCATGGAAGAAGAAGACGTAAGGTCCCCTACCTTCACAATATCATGACATGACAGCCAAAGGGGTAGAGGTCCGATTTAGATTGGAGGCAAGTGATTTTCAGTTAGAGTCACTTTTTGGATCTGCACTTGTAGGAGGACATGAAGCCAAGGAAGAGGACGTGATTTATGAACTAGAGGATGGCATGATAAGGTATGACAGCAGGTCTGATTTTCTGATTCATGACAGCAGTCTTATTCCTTCATTCATAACAAGCACTTCACATGAAGTGAATGAGGTAGAAAAATATTCCAAGATTGGCACTTGTGATTTAGGTGTGGAGCATAAGGAAGGTATTGAAGTTTCAAGCCACAAGAAGTCTGAATTTGTTCATCATACCTTAGAGGATGTCAAGAGAACACAAGTATTGTGTGACAGTATCCTACAAAGAGCAAAGAATGCTAAGATGTTGGCTGCCCAAGCAAAACAGCACTTGCAAGAGGTCAAGGAATGTTGTAACCAGCTAGATCAAGCAAAAGAGGCAAAAGGAGTCACACCTTAGATTTCTATTTCTTCCAAGGGAAGAATGCATGATGATGTGGCAAACAATGGAGAAGTCTCTTGAGGAGAGCAAGTAAGAAGGGGATGCAGATTCGAATGAAGACACTATGGAAAGGTATGATAGCTGTTCTGATATTCTGATTTGGAACAACAATCTTTGGGTTTTGCATAAACTTGAGCTGGCAGCTCCCACTCATGAGGATGATAGTAAGAAGTCTTCTTCTATTGTTGGCACTCATGAGGTCTTATTTGTGTGTCCAAGACTCAAAAGGACCAAGTTAGTACATGTCATGGCAGAGGCAAAGAAGATTCAAAGCATGTGGCATATGA
This sequence comes from Sequoia sempervirens, assembly GCA_007258455.2. Lineage (NCBI taxonomy): Eukaryota > Viridiplantae > Streptophyta > Pinopsida > Cupressales > Cupressaceae > Sequoia > Sequoia sempervirens. Next base: position 247,437 of record VDFB02265795.1, read on the forward strand.
GGAATGAGCCTTGTATGGTGGCTAAGCAAGTGGAACAATCAGGTTTGAGGGAATTCCTTGAGTATTTACATAGCTTGCTTCAGGAGGGTGTAGTGTCACCTGTTTTGGAGACCATTTGAAGGCTCACAACATACACTTGGATTGCATGATGGAGCACACACTTAGTGGATCAACCACTAGTATTATGGCTATACATTGGATAGAGATATGAGTGATGCAAATTTGGGTTGGTCTTTGACCATTCATGGAGCACTTGAGGAGTTTGCTTGTGACGAGTCTCATCATGTTGACGACTCTTTGGTATAGTATGTAGCTGCTCTATTTCAAAGGTTTGTGATGCATGCCACGGTGACACTTGCATTTGCTGGGCATACTTTGGAGGTGAAGTTGAACTATGACACAAGGTATGAAGCTATTACTATAATGTTTGGTTTTGTGTTACTAATGCTTGTGTTCCAGCTGGACTATGTCATAGGGATTGGAAGAAAGCATGAAGATCTTGGTGTTCCCGCCCTAGTTCATGAGGATCTACTCCATACTTCGCTAGGAGATGGCTGTTCTACTTTATTGCACATGGAAATCCTACAAGATACTTGGAGGACAACAGTTGTTTGGGTGTTTTGGAGAGGCTTCGATTGTCTCTTCATCATTGGAGGATGGTGTATGGATGATGCTATATCATCATATGACATTGGCGATGATATCTTAACTCTCTTGGCTCTGATTTTCAGTTGGGAGGTCGCTGTTCCGATCTACATCAGCAACCTAAGAGGAGTGATTATATATTTTCTTGCACTTGTGAGGGCTGCTCTGCACATCCACTGGAGATCCATAGGGGTTGGAGAGTTGTTTGATGTTGCCAGCGGTTTGAGATGCTTCCATCTCTTCGCGATTGTTGGATGTGATGATATCGGGATTTAGGATCCGAGTGGTAGTATGCTTATCATTGCTTGAGGACAAGCAATCTTGGGAAGGGAGAACTATAATGTCCTTGAATTTATGGTTTGAGCCTTGCATAATTAGAAAAAATAATTCATTATGGCTCAATTATTTTTATTTGTCTTAGTAGACTTGGGAATTAATTTCCTATAATTTATTATTATTTTATGTGAAGCCAAATTATTTTGATAATTTTTCTATGAGGCTGGGCGACCGCCTTTGAGAGATAAAAGAAGGGAAAAAACAATAAAAAAAAATATTTTAATTTGTGGAAAAGTGGTGCCCCATTTGGAGAATTAAAAAAAGAAATAAATTCAAATTTAAAAGGGGGAATTGGGCACCCAAATTGGGTCAGCCAAATTAGAGGGAAAAGGTGAAGTTTGATATAAATGCAAGTTCACTGGATGACATTTCATGATGGTGACTAAGCAACTTGTTGCAACTATTCCAAGAACGAAAACCCTTGCGAATTGTGGGTGAGTTGGATGAAAGCCTAGCTCATCAAGATGTCATAATGGAGGTCTAATTGTGCTTCATTGCTATTTTGCGAAGGAGAAGAGCAGAATTCCAAATCAGATTTGCAGATCAGATTTGAAGAAGACATCATTTGGCGAGATTTGTTGCATATTGGCTAGGGTTTTACCCTAGGTTTGAGTGCCATTACCTAGAGAAGGAGCACCTTGCTTTTGGAGGGCGATTTTGGTGTTTGATGGGAGTTAGGGTTTGATAACATCTTCCGATTTGTAGCAGCAACAGATCAGACCTAATTCACCATTGTTTGTGGAGTGATTTTTGGTGCTTATTGTCATCATTGCTTAGGGTTTTGCCCTACATTTTGAGTACCATCATTTGGAGTTGTTTGGAGGATTGTTGTGCATCAATTGTCGTCATTTTGGAGCATTAAAATCCTAGCAGACTTATTGCAGACCTGAGCGATCAGATTTGGAGCAGATCTCCTTGTTGTTGAAGAGTGGAAGACATAGGGTTTCATGCCCTAATTGGAGTGCTGCCCTTGGGAGATCATTTCTATCAATTTCTTGGGTCATTTGCTATTGATTTTGGTATGTACAAGTCTAATTCAAAGTCTGATAAATGTAGCAATAGACTTCTGGAATAATTCTGGGCATGTTTGAGCCTATTTTATGATGATCTTGCATGGACAAATAATTCTGATTTTGTAGCAGCAGATTAGACAATTTGAAATCAGACTTCTTTCATGTTTTGGTGATCATTCTATGGTTGTTCATTGCTGGTTATGTTTGTGGTCGAAAAGATAAATATATTTGCTTTTGTGTTTGAGCATTTTGGAAGCATATATGTTTTTTGTTCACACTTGTTTGAAATCATAAAATTCATATCAAAATCTAGGGTTTGAGCAGAAAATTAATAGTGCAAACGATTAGGGTAGAATTTTGAGTTTCAAAATCAGATCTTAGGGCAAAATCCTAGTTGGGATATTTCAAAAAGTAAACTCAAACATCAAGGGATCAATCCCTAAAGCCAACACATACCATCAAAACATCCAAGTGCTCCATGTGCTCCATCAAGGTACTTATAACAATAACCAAGGTTATCACCATCTCAAACAAGAATTCTCTCATCCTCCATCATGCCAATGTACAAAAGATAAGATCCAATCCAAAGAGATGTTACACTAACTATCACATAGAAGCAAGAGTCTTGCTCGAAAATAGTATCCAAACACAAACACTAAATCCAATGTTAACAAATAGACTTGAGTAGCTGAAAAAAGCTACATGACTGGATATAGTAACGACAACAAATGCTAATACATCCAATCATCCATACCTCCAAGGTATCTAGAACATCAGTAGAACTCATACGAATAACATATTCAACCCATAAACTGCAATCACAAGCACCCTATATAAAACCTATTAATGAAGAGCATACACATTTAGGAACTGCCATGGTAATGTCAAATCTAAAAATAGATCAAGCCATACCAAGTTAGTCAATCAACACTTAATCAATAATCAAAACCATGTAGTAACAAATAACAATCACCCCTATTCAATTTTTTTCGATGAATCCTTCTGATGATAGATGACATGCAGAGAGTATTCTATGTAGACATGTGATTGCCTTGCTTATTGTACGACTATACAAAATTTTTTTGCAAGATTCCTCCATGGCATATTGTCAAATAAAAAAACGATCATCCTCATCCCTTTGAACTTTGGCCTAGTTGGCCTTTTATCTCCGCTCGGTTGGTCTTTACCCAACCAACTGAGTCTAACATTGCAATAAGCTTGTTTGTATTAGAGTAATTTTGTGAAATTTAGTTTATAATGGTTAATTAAGTTGTTAGGATAGACTTTAGGAATATTCTATTATTCCTTCAGTTAAGTTCTTATCCTTTGCTTTATTAGTTGTCAATCATATCTTTTATAGATAGATCTTTTGTATCTCTTTTTAAGGAGACTTTTGCTCCTTAATTTAATATCGAATATCTTGGTAATCATTCTCGATGTTTTTAATTATTTTCAGTGTTCCACGGGGTTTCGGGGATGGTAGGGGATGCGGGGATGGGGGGTCTAAGTTTGGGGGCAGCGGGGGGACGACGGGGTGGCGGGGAGGTGGTAGGGTGCTGAAATACATATAGTACTCGAAAATAGTTATAAAAAGATGTATAAGCATAAGAATTATACATCTTCGAGACAACTAGGAGTCCCCTAGGCAGCTTGAGGACACCCTAGCATCCTCAAAGTCCTAGCGGCGTCTTGGAGATGACACTGGTGGTGGGATGGTGGCATTGGTGGTGGGCTGGTGGGGGAATGTCCCCCCCAAGTCTCTGAGACGTCTCCGTCTAGGAAACGCAGGGTTTTTTGGGGTGGGGGGCGGGAGGGAGGTGTCCCCGTGGAACACTGAGATTTATTTTAGTCTAGCATTGAAACTTCTCTGTTGATTGAATTGTGTCTCCTTCTTAGGTCTTATAGTCTTATTCCTATTGGGTACCCATCTCTATCACATAAATTTTCAGGCCTTCAAAATTCAATGGTAAGCTTTATTTTTGTCGAAGAGGCCTCCAATAGAATCTCATCCCCAAAATTCTCATAGAAATAGCACAAACAAAAAACCCATTTGTGAAATCTTCATGAAACTTGAGATTTGCAACAATACAAGTTTGCAAACACACCTGTTATCTTGAAAATGTGTTCATTTTTTCGTGTAATACCATGAATTCAATCATGCTTAAGAATCTTCTCCTTACCAAGGGTTACAACTAGTGAGATCTCCTCTGACAACCTAACAACCAAGCTTTGATACCAAATGAAAGGAAAATTTACAGCCGCAATAAGCTATTTTCACATAGCTCCAAGAGAGAAAAATATGCAAACAAGTATTGATAATCCACCATACAAATGAATACATGAACATCAATTGAACACAAGATATATCCTAAAAAATTCTTCAGCCAAGTTCCCCAAACCTTTTCCAATACTCCTGTCACTGAGGTAGGTCCATCCAAATGGTCCAATGGACCGTAGATTGCACCATATATCACTTTGATAGCTCTGGTAGGTTCTTTGATAGTACTTGTCTTGTCTTTCAAAGTTGACTTTCCCCCAGTGTTCCACGGGCCTGGGGGATGGGGAAACGGGGGGACGGGGAAACGCGTTTCGGAGACGGGGGGACAAAGGGCCTAAGTTTGGGGACGGCGGGGAGACGGCGGGGGGACGGCGGCGGGGGGGTGGTGGGGTGGTGGTGCTGATATAATCTTTTGAAAAGATGTATAACAATATAACAGTATAAGAATTACATTTCAAATGAAACTATAGGAAATTTCAAATTAGTAAAATTATAACATGGCAAAATTTGAAATACTAAATCTAAATACGAAAATATAATGATATTTGAATGCTAATTGCTAAATAAAATTTGACAAATGAAATTGTCAAATTGGAGATTTCTATTATAAATTTATATCCCCAAATATAAATATTTGATGTCATATGAGATATGATGATATGACAAAGTCTATAAAGATGATTAATTGATTACATGATTCATCATTACAATAAGTAGCATTACAAAATGAAAACTGAAAAGACAAAATGCCAAAATGTCAAAACTCAAAATGTAGTGAATGGAGGCCTCTAATCATCTCCAAACTCCCCATCACTGGAACTACTGGACTCCACATGGTCAAGATCCCTCAAGCTCACACCAACCAGCCCTGCATCTGAAGTGGTAGGATCATCCTCATCAATCTGTGAAGGCTCCTCTGGCTCCACATCCCATCGTGCCGCTGGACTCTCCTTGTACACAATTGTCTTGCGGTCCATGAGACGCAAAGCACTGTGTACAGCCACAAGCTTCTCTGCTCTCTTAGAGGTAAGTCTGTTCCTCTTAAGAGAGTGGATGAAGCTATATGTAGACCAGTTCCTCTCAGCAGCTGAAGAACTGGAAACCTGGGATAGCAGACGAATAGCTAGAGTGGTGGTCAAAGATTTCGAACCATGACAATTCCACCACAAAAGTGGGTCCTCCTGTGCCATAGAAACTATATCCACCTTTGCTGCATCTGAATAGCCTCTAAGAGTGGCAAATCTGGTCCACTCAGTGCGAATTGTGCTGGCATCTGTAGAATCATACATCTTCTCTATGCACCTAAAGAAACCTACCTTCACCTCATCATCCTGAATCGGTGTCACTCTACCTGGTCTAGCCATGTACCACTTAGGATTCAAGGCAAAGGCAGCCATATGCAAAGGAGTGTTCAACTTGTCCCATCTGCGCTGAATGATTGGCCGGATGTGCTCATTGTAGAATGCTAGAGAGGGGTCCTTCACTTGCACAACAACCCTCATCTGGTCAAGCATAGAGTCGATGCACTCATACACCTCTCCAAGGTTAGGTGCATCCCCATCCCCATATCTGATAACCTGGAATACTGGAGAAATGATGGAGACAATGTATTTCGCATCAGTCCAAAACACATCACTCTTCACTATCTCCTTCACCCTTCTCCCCTGTGCTGTCTTGGCCTCGGCCCACCTATTCCACTCATTAGTCATAACCATGACTTGCAATGCCTCTTGCAACTCAATCATTCTCTCCAAGAGAATGAAATATGATGCATATCGGGTCTCCACCGGTTTCAAGAACTCCTTCTTCGCGAAGGTCCTGAAGAGTGCATGGGAAGTGTGGTGGTTGCAGATAAACATCTGCACATCTCTCGCATCAGTGACCACTCCTCTAATCCAATCAATCTTCCCCATGTCCTTGAGTGCATTGTTCATGGCATGCACACAACATGGGGTCCACCAAATATGTCTATAGGCTGCCTCAATGAGTTTCCCTGCTGCTTTACACACATGGGCTGCATCTGTGACTACTTGGACCACATTTTGTGGCCCAACCTCCTCAATAGCCTCCCTGAGGAGATGAAACTGAAAATCAGCATCTTTGCGATGCCCTGTACAATCAACTGCTCTAAGGAAGTATGGGCCCTCTGCACATGTGACCATGATGTTGATGAGTGGACGATGGCTAATGTCCGTCCACCCATCCATAACTATACTGCACCCAGATGCCACCCAACATGCCTTCATCTTCTCCATCAAAATATTGATCTTGGAATAGCACTTATCCAAGATCGAGGTCCTCATTTTCGTCTCACCTGGTGGCACATATGATGTTCCTCCCTTAGCCACCATAGCCATCATCTCCCTATAATAAGGAGACCGTGTAACATGAAATGGAATTCCATTGGCAAAGAAGAACTTGCCAATGGATTCATCTATCTCATCTCTCAACTGCACATTAAACATATTAGCTATGGGGTTACTTTGTGATGTCTGCAACTTGCGTTTCCCTGTGGCTGTCCCCCTAGCGACACTAGAAGTGGAAGTGGATGAAGATCCAAACATCATTCCTCCCGTCTGAAAAGTATGTGGCACTGATGCATGCTGGATTTGCTGAAGGGCTGCCCTAGCAGTCAAAGTAGTAGGGACTGAAATATTTGTGTCCTCTGGAATGCCCCAAAGCTTGTTAAACTCCATTCTATATTTTATATTTTTAGCCTCCTTCAAAAACTTACAAGGCTCCACACCTTTTCCTGTCCAAAAAAGAAAGTGTGCATTCACTCGAGTGATGCTACCAAACCATTCCATATGACAAATGTTGCACTTCCACTTCCTTGTTCCCCCACCTGAACTTGATGTGCTTTGTATTCTTGTAGCAAACTGTTTGAGAGGAGACTTCGGATCAAAATGACCCCTAGCAAACTCTGCCAAAGTTTCTGAAGGGCAACCTGTACTAGCTGGTGCACTCGCCATGGAACTAGATTGGGCTGCAGGATCAGCCCCATGGTCATCCCCCTCATTCTCAGGTTCAAAATCTGAATCATGTTCACTATGAGAGTGAATTTCCATGTCATCCCCACTCATGTCTTGGGTGCTCATCGTGAAAGTGACACTGCATTTCACAAAATTAAAATAAAATCAGCCTACTTTAACAAATTGAAACAATGAACATTGAAAATTGAAATAACAAATTAACAAATTTGAAATTTTACTTTGCAGTTTGCAAATAGAAAATAAAAAGGATTTGAGAAATAGAAAGGATATGAGGAAAAAAAAGCAAGCTCTATAAGCAATATAAATAAGTAATAACTAATAGTATTTGAGAAATAGAAAGGATCTGAGGAAAAAAATTTAAAAAAGCAAGCTATTTACACTTTAACTTTAAACTTTAATATTAAAATTTTAAAATAAAAAAATTGATGTTGAATCTTGAGGGCAAAATGATGAATGATTCATTCATCTTCATCATTTTGCTCTCAAGATTCAACATCAAATCTGATTTTGAGTCTTTGAGATGAATAAGAAAAAAAGAAAACAAGTTTAAACTAAGAAAATAAATTTTAAAACAAAAACTTGAAAAACAACAAGAAATTTGAAAAAAACTTCAAAAACCCTACCTTGTGCTTGAAAAATCTCTCCAAAATGAAGTAGAATCCTCTTCCTCCTCTTCTTCTTGCTCCTTCTCACTCCTATCACACTTGCAATCTTTATTTTCACTCCTTCAATCAGACTTCTTCACTGTTTTTCTTCTTCTTCTTCAGTTGGCTGCAAAAAAAATTAGTCTTTGACTCTTTGTAAATGTGATTGAAATGATCAAATTAAGATGTTTTCATTGTTTTGTGTTGTTTTAGAGGAAGGGGTGGGGCCCACGCCAAATTAGGGCAACAACAAAATACATATAAACTAAAAATTTAAGTTAAATTTTGATTTATGCGTCCATTGACGCGTCTCAAGACGGGAGACGGCTAGGCGTTTCCCAGCCTCCCGAGAAACGCCTAGGCATCTGCCCAGGAGACTTGGAGACATCTCCACGTCTCCAAGTCTTCAGCGGAGCACCGGTGGCGGTGGTGGGACGGCGGGGGACGCCAAGTCCCCGTCCCCCCGTCCCCGAGACGTCCCCGTTTTGGAAACGGGCCATTTTTGGGGGGAAACGCATCCCCGTGGAACACTGCTTTCCCCCCATCAAAAAGAGTGTCAGGTAGCATCAACAGTGCACTCTTTAATAGAAAAAACAATTATTTCTCTCAACTCATGAGAGCTGAAGAAAAATACTTCTAGTGAATGATTTATAACATTATTTTTCTAATGTTGAATTTTTTTTTTTTTAAAATCATCTTGGATCAATAGATTTGAAATTAATTGTGCTCCTTCAGGCTGGCCTTTGACTATACTCTAAAATTACATGAATATTAAATTGGTCAAACTGTAGGAGCTGAAGCAAAACACTTTTGGAGTATGTTTAACAATGCGGTTCTGTTTATGTTGGCAAAGTTGTCAAAGAACTCCTCCTGGATCAAAAGTTAAAACAATTAATATGTTTTTTGTCATGCAAGCCAAAATTTCAGCATGCTATATAGTTTTGTTTTATTTGATTTATTTATATTTTAAAACAATAGAAATTTATATGCTTAAATTTTATAAAAATGAAGGAAGCCCCAAATTTTAATAAGCTTATAAAACAACAGAGTAAGAAAAGTTTATTTGCCCATACCCGATGGACAAGTTTGTGCTGGGTGCCTCTTTTCTATCCTTTTTCCTGTGCTAGTTTGATTCTCACCTTAAAATGCCTTATATATTTCAATGAGCAAATCTGTAATACCTTTTCTACCATCTTTAGCACCATAAATCTCAGAGTCCTTGATTGTCCGAGTTGCACTACACTCTTCCAGGTATTCAGACAACATTCATAACAGGAAAGATTCCTCACTTTTTTGCATCAAACTGCTTTTTCAAATGACGCAATCACTTTTAAAGATTTATGGGTTTTGTCCTCTTATGTGTTAGCTTTCCAAAACATTTTAGATCACTAAATTTTGTTATGTTTTGAAGAAGATATTGCAGTTTTAGTAATGCTGTCTCAAATTGTTTGAAAGTGCCACCACAATGCAGATAATGAAGCTCTCTCTCTCTCTCTTTCTCTCTCTCCCTCTCACACACACACACATCTACGCACACATATATATTTATAGATTTGTCACTTGCATTTGGGATGTCTTTCATAGACAATTGTATTGCTTTGCAACTGCAATTAATTTGAAAAACAGAGAAAACAAATCCAATCTAAAACTTTTTGGTAAGACAAAAATGATAGATCTGCCCCTTGACACTCCAAACACCATCTTGAACAGGAAAGTGAAATGCTCTAATACCAAATGATACATTTTACATTCAAATACAATCTATTGGCATAATTTTTTATTGAATATTGAGGGACATTTGTACAAGTTTCATTACCCTATTTTCTAGAAAACAATCTCTCCATTCTTTCAACCTATTTCTATTCTATGTGAACAATTTCCTAACAACCCTATCCATATCAGTGTCATAACAAATCACCCAACAAAGTAGAGTAACAACCTAATAACTTAATACTAAGTGTATCCTGTGTGGGTGTTTCAAGAATATACCTAATACATGCTTAACAAAATACTTATTTTAATCTATTTACTATTCCCTACTTAATAACCTTTATTTACCATACCACTAGACTATGTAATACATATTCCTAATAGTAAGGATTGATCTATAATTGCTTTGTGAACATATCTCATTAGGGCTAAGTTATCACGATTTCAATTTGTATAATTGAATATAGTGTTTGATAGGAGAGCTCTTTCTTAGAGAAGCCACTCATCGAAAATTTATAATCAACTTGAAGCCAAACAAACATATAATAGTCCAACTTGCATTGCAAAGTTTATAAATGGTCTTCTAGAATTTTATTTTGGTAGAATTATGATAGTGTTTGTGTATTGCTCAACATGACCGGAGTCTTTGATTTATCTTGACTATGTAGGATAAAGGCTTTGTTAAATCATTCTCTGTTGCCCTTTCTATAGTGTTGGCAAAGTGTCATAATCAAAATGTTATTATGAGATATCTTTTTTCTTAAATTAATGGAAGTTGCTAGAAATTGTGAATATTACTTTTCTACTTTTTAGGTGAATATAATGTGAATCATTGATCTTTATAAAATTGCATAAGAACATTATTTTATACTTTATTCTTATTCATTTTGATAACAATAGGATTAAAGACCAATGATATGGCTGTTAAGACAAGCAGTGCACAAACACATATATCTATCCTTTGGGAGCTCGCATTGGAACTCAAGATTGAACAAACTAATTGTAAAGGGTTTCCAAACTTTGGATTTACTTTAAGGTTGGGGACCCTTATGTGCAAATTAACATAGGTGTGGACTATGTTATGGAATGTAATTGGCATATGATAATTGACTCTACAAAATACTTGTACGTTTACAAGTTTTAGCAACATGACTTAATCAAAAGCCATATGAACATGAATGATTGGAAACTATGGCAATTTCTTGACATAACACTAGGTAGAATACTAATATTGGTAGTGAAATAAGGTGGTTGACACATTGGTAAAAGTAGCTTCTTCTCTCCCAGAGTATGCTTTTCTTAACCAAGGCAATTGGAATTTAGCATATCCAAAGCTTTGAGCTGCCCTTGACAAGGCCTTTAGAAATGAGATAAATCAAAGACATAAGAGGCATTGGGGCATGATGATGCAATGCAAATTCTACGTTTATATTGAGACTTGGGAGGATGATTGAACTCTTACCTATTATGGGAATGAATGGCCTTGTTTTGAGGTTAATGCGTTTTTGGATTATGATGAAAGGAGGTGAATAACAAGTAACCTCAATTTGGGTGTATCCTTTCCATGCCACATCCACTATCTAGTAGGGTTGGTTTGAGCAAATGTAGCTTTGTTTGTTATTGCCTTTGGTTTGCTAAATGTTGGGCCACAAAGATTGACAAAAGGCTAGCCATTGTGTTTAAAAGAAAAGTATACTCTTTATTAGTGTACATCTTTCAAAGGGCCTTCATGAACTCTTCTTTCACTTTTTCATCATGAGATGGAGACACTCTCTCAGTGCTTGCTACACACTATTTGGGATTTAGATTATAGGCTATTATTTGAGCAAGGTTTGGGATTTAGATTATAGGCTATTATTTGAGCGAGGTTTGGGATTTAGATTATAGGCTATAATTTGCTACACACTAGTGTTTCACCATTGTGTCACAATGTGCTAAATATGCTCATAAAATCTCAAATTAATATCTTTGCTATGAATGGCTAGCTTCATTAATCATTTGTCCAAGCATGCTATCAAATGTGATGAAACACACACTTATACTGAGAGGTGGCGGGGGGGGCGGGGGGGAGGGGGGCTGAATCAATATAGATCAAACATTACTTTTCTCAACTTAATCAAACACAACAATATTACCTCAAACCTTAATTATCCATATCAATACCATATATGCGAGATCTAGTAATTAAGAACACACATAAGAGACACAATTTTACGTGGAAACCCTTACAGGAGAGAACCACGACAAAATATTGCTTGTATAAATCTTCTTACAAGTTTCGTAGCCACCAACCCATTAGAGACTATTAAAGTAATATTGTTATATTTAATGGTCATCTTAGTTGTTTAGTTTACTTTCAGTTGTTTTAGCAACTTTTTGTTTATTGCTTTAGTTCACAATTGTTTCTTTTAGAAACACCGTCTTGTAATTTATTATTAGAGTATACCTCTCTTTGTTTAATATTATAATCAATTACCATTTCATGGTATCAAAGCAGAGGCTAGTTTTTGGTGAATTTATGTGATAAATTTTTTGGCTTTTTTACCTAAAAATTGTGGAATTTTTTTAGAAGTTTTTTGTTCGATTTTTTAATAAAAAATTGTGGGTCTATTTTCTGAAGATCAAGTGACCTATTCTGGGCAATTTTTTAGGGTTTTCTTTTTGAAAATCATGGAAATTACTTGGTACGGATCATAGATATTATTTGCAAGGAGAAATCACACCTCTTTCATTAGAAATGTAGGATTTTTTCTCGAGGTTTTTTTTCAAGAAAATTGCGACTCTTTTTCGCATAGATTTTCTAAGATTTGTGGGTTTTTTGCGACCTATTTCTGCTGAAGACTGCGACCTCTAAAAATCGTGAGGGTTTTTGCAGCTTATGCGCACAGGTTTTTGCATATTTTTGCGATTTTTTGCTCTTGAAATATCTACGACGGTTTTGTAGGGTTTTTTGTGCACGATTTCATCATTGTTGGGTTTGGAAAAATCTGCGACCTATGAATTCATGTACCAAGGGTTTTTTGAAGAATCAAAGTTTTTCTAGCCGTTTTGACAAATTTTCTAATAAAATTGTGAGACTGAGTTTGATGCCTAGGGTTTCAGACCTGGGCTTGTTAAAAATTTTACAATTTTTTTTAATTTTTGAAAAAATTGTGGTTTTTTAACCTCTAAATTTTTTGGTGATATTTTTTACAAAATAAAAAAGCATGGGCTTCAAAAATTGCTTCAGGATTAGTGCCAACAATGCTTAGGGATTTGTGCCATCCGAGCACCTAGTCCTTACGTCATTTTTTTTGCCTTTGGAAAACGAGAGGGATGGCGTCTTTGACCAACATCATGTTGGAAAGTAGCCAAAAGTTCAACGGTAAAAACTACAACACCTGGAAATAGAGGATGCTCACTATTTTCGAGTATTGGTGTCTAGACTCAATTGTTTTGGGTACTAAAGCACATCCCACAGTTGCGAGAAAGGACCATGACAAATATGATGGAAGTAATCGAGAGGCAGTTATGTTTCTCAAGTTATCTGTCACCAATGAGATGCTTCCAGAAATACAATTTGGCAAGACTATTGCAGAGATCTGGAAACACTTGAAGGATCTGCACGAGACCTCAAACAAGGGCAAAGTGTTCTTCCTTAAAAATATGGTGTTGTCCATTATGATGGATGACAAGATGTCTTTGCAAGATCATCTTATGAAGATCAAAGACATTTGTGATCAACTGGAGGGCATTGGTTGCAAGATGGTAGAAGAGGATATGGTGGTCATCACACTGAAAAGCTTACCACGATCCTACAAGCATTTCATCGAAACTCTCAACATTACCTCCACCAATGTTGACCTGAAGTTTGCTGGCCTGTGCAACAAGCTCTTGCAACAGGAGAGGTGGAAGAAGCAGTTTGGGAGTAGCAATGACAAACCCAGTGTTGAGGATAGCTCCAAGAAATCTATCACATGCCATTATTGTGGTAAGCTTGGCCATATGAAGAAACATTGTAGGAAGCGATTTGCTGAGCAGAAATCCAACCAAGGAGGGTCTTAGCAGAAGGCCCACGTTGCAGAGCATTCTGAGTAAGAGTCTACCTTTTATGCATTCATTGCCAAAAGACCAACAAATCTTGTCAAATCGTCTGTGTGGTACATTGATTTTGGAGCCTCTCGACATTTCATACACATGAGAGATTGGTTCACAGAGTATAAGGCTTGCTCTGATTTCTTCATCTTTGGAGGTGGTGAAGAGTATATAGTTGTTGGCAAAGGCAACGTTTATATCACATCTAGTGAGAGAAATCTTGTATTTCTCAATGTATACTATCTTTTGGGCATGGAGCTCTATTTGCTCTCTGTGAGTTAGATTATGCGTCACTGTCCGAAGTTGGACATCATCTTCAGTTCACACAAGTGTTGCATTGTTGATAAGGAGTCCAAGAAAATAGTTGCCATTGGGCTTGAAGATCATGGCTTGGTTGGTTGATATTGGAGAGTCTCAGGAGGATGCAATGGTTGCAAAGAGTTCATCCATTGACACTCTTTGGCATCAATGGTATGCGAATTTCAACATAGCCTACCTCTCTCAGTTGGCTTGAGAGAATTTGGTCGATGGCTTACTTGAGATTCAACAACAGACACATGGTGTATGCAGAGCTTGCTAGGTAGGGAAGCAACATCACACTCCTTTTACAAACGCACAATCTTAGAGAGTATTCAAGGTTCTTTAGTTGGTTCATGTAGATGTTTGTGGACTAATGAATACTTCATCGATCACTAGTGCCAGGTATTTTTTGTTATTTGGTTATGTGTTTAATGAATTTCAAAAGTTTAAAGAATTAGTTGAAAAAGAGTCAGTATGTCAAATCATAACTCTTAGGTCAGATAATGGGGGTGAGTTTTGTTCCAACCAATTCACTGACTTATGTGCTAAACACAGTATCAAGCGTCAGCTTACCATACCCTACACTCAACAAAATGGAGTTGTTGAGCAGAGAAACAGTACAATTACATAAATGGCCCGTTGTATGCTGGAGAACAAAAATGTTCCCAAGAAATTTTGGGCTAAAGCAATGTATACTATTGTGTAGCTTCTTAACAAGTCTCCCACACAAGTCGTCAAGAAGATGACCCTACAGAAAGCATGGTTTGGGAGGAAACCAAAAATCAACCATCTTAGGATTTTTGGTTCTACTACGTATGTTTGGATTCTAGATGCAGAGAGGACCAAGCTTGATTCTAAAAGCCAAAAGTTGATGCTAACAGGATACAGTGACAATCATAAGGCTTATCAGCTGATTGATGTGGACATTGATTGTTTGACATTTAGTAGGGATGTTCTTTTCAGTGAAGAAGGTGGGCCCTTTGAGCTCTCTTCTCCCGTCAAGAGATTTGAGGATCAACCTCTGAAGACTAAAGATTTGGGTGTTAGGCTTCCATTATATCCACCAGAAGGGAAGGAATCTGATGTGTTAGAGATTGTGGAATCTCTAAGGCATGACCCTATACCAATAGATTTCCCTCAAGTTAACCTGGATCAACATCTAGATGACTTCATTCCTGGTAGCCCAAGTCATGATGATCATCTTGATTTGGAAGAAGATGCATCTCTTCCCGTGCTAAATGGTGGACGAAGCTCATTGGTAATGTTCGAGATGATGAGCTAGTTGAAGGTAGATCATCTAGAGGCAAGAGCAAACAAAATACAATGAATTTTGTTCTTATGGCCAACATTCAGAGTGTTTATGAGCCCAAGACTATTCAGAGGCGAAAGGTAAACCTGAATGGGAAAATGCTATGTAATTTGAACATCATAGTGTTTTGAAGAACAATACTTGGGTTTTGTTAGATCTTCCACCAGGGAAGAAACCCATTGGCTGCAAATGGGTCTATAAAGTGAAATACAAAGCTGATGGAACTCTTTATAAATACAAGGCTCGGTTGGTGGCTAAGGGGTTCTCTCAGAGAGAGGGCATTGATTATGAGAACTTTGCACGCACAAGAAAGATGAGAACCATTTGACTTGTCCTAGCCATTGGAGCATAGTTTGGCTGGAATGTCCATCAAATGGATGTGAAGGGTGCTTTCCTCAATGGAGATTTGGAGGAAGAGGTCTACATGTTGTAGCCTCGTGGTTTGAAGGTTGAAGGCAAAGAGCACAAGATATGCATATTGCTGAAGGCTCTTTATGGCCTAAAGCAGGCTCCCAGGGCATGGTACTTGAAGATTGACAAGTATTTGGTTGCACATGGTTTTCAGAGAAGTCCCTCAGATGCGAATTTGTATGTCAAGAGCACTGGTAGTGATATCATTCTTCTTGTCATGTATGTGGATGATATCATCATTACTAGTAGTGGGTTACATTTGCTTGAGCAAATCAAGTTGAATTTGTGTCAAGCGTTTGATATGATAGATTTGGGTCTTCTACACTATTTCTTGGTGTAGATGTTTGGTAGACAGATGGTAACATTTTAATCTTTCAGTCGAAGTATGCCAAGGGTTTGCTAGAGAAGTTTAGGATGACAAATTGTAAGATCTCATCTACTCCCATGGAGAAGGGGTTGAAACTTTCAGCCAAATTAGACTCACCAGTGGTGAATGAGTGCGTTCAGGGCAGCCTCATCTATCTTATTGCCACTAGACCCGATCTCAGTTATGTTGTGAGCTACATTTCTCGTTTCATGATTGCCCCTAGGCAGAACATTGGGTTGTAGCTAAGCGAGTACTGAGATATGTGAAAGGGAATATAACTTTGGCATTTTGTATAGCAGAATTAAAGATTTGAGGCTAGTTGGTTTTACAGATTCAGATTTGGCAGGTTTTGTTGATGGCATGGAGTCTACTTCTGGGTATGTCTTTAGTCTTGGTATGGGTGCAGTCACATGGACCAGTAAGAAGTAGTAGACAATAGTTGTTTCCTTGACATAAGTAGAGTATCAGGGTACAATTGAGGCAACATGTGAGGCGGTATGGCTATGGAGGATGCTTTCAAACGTGAAAATGTCTCAAGCAACGCCTTCACCCTTGTTTTGTGACAACCAAGGGGTACCAAAGCTTGCCAAAAATCCAATCTTCCATGAGCACACCAAACATGTTGAGCTTCATTGTCACTTTCATCCGACAACATGTTGAGATGGATATGTGATGTTGCGTTATGTTCCAACTAAGGATCAGACTGCATACATTTGTACCAAGTCCCTTAGTTTGGGAAAATTTGTAAAATTTAGGGGTAAACTTGGTGTAGTTAGTAGAATGACCATTAAGGGAGGATATTTAAGTAATATTATTATATTTAATGATCATCTTAGTTGTTTAGTTTACTTTCAGTTGTTTTAGCAACTTTCTGTTTATTGCTTTAGTTCATGGTTGTTTCTTTTAGAAACATCGTGTTGTAATTTATTATTAAAGGAGTATTCCTCTCCTTGTTTAATGTGATAATCAATTACCATTTCAGAGACCAAAATCCCCACCATTGAGCACCAACCTAGCAAGAGATGCCAATCTTTCTAATAAGAGGCACCAACCCAGCAAGAGATGCCAATCTTTTCTAATAAGAGGCACCAACCTCTCGATATCCTCAATTAGGAGGCTTCAACCTCCAAGTAAATAATATGATAATTTGTTTGCAACTTCCTCTTAGATCTGCCCTTAATAATTGCTCACAAATCTACAATATATTCTTCAATATTTCTATTCATAGAAACATCATGATCTTGCATTTATTTCTGTTTTCTTCTACACAAACTTGATGCTAAAATCATCTCATAAATCTGCTCAAATATCATTTTATTTTTTCTCTTCATGTAAATAATATTCCTTGAAATTGATTTTTCTTTCCTCTCAATCTCCTATTTATACTTGCCTTCATGAGTCTTCACCCAAGAGGGGTAGCTTTCCAAGGGGGCTCAAACAGGCATCATTTAATATTTTTTTATTTATCTATTTTTATATGCCCAAAGTGGGTGCACCACTCAATGGTGTCGTCCCACTTTGGGAGGCCCCCAAAAATTATTTTATTTTTATTTAAATAACGCCAAGTTTGGGGCGACACCATGAGGGGGTCATCCCAAATTTTTATATTATTTTATATTTTATTTAACACCTCCAAACACTAGACATGGCCCTTTGCCATCAATGACAACAATATGTCCAACAAAATGTTTCATTAATCTCTCCAAGTCTAGGAGAGTTTGTATTAGCATACCTTATGACTTGCATAATAGGTGAAATGAAGGAGCAAACATATTCGCAAACAAGTTACAAAAAATAAATTATAAAAACAATAAAATCTCAAATGATAAAGAGTGAATGCTATTACAAATAATGAAAATACTTTATAAGTTACAAATATTAAAAAATTAACAATTCAATAATTTAATAATAAAGTCAACAATTTTGTACCTCATTGTGGACCACCAATGATTGTCATGGATCTTTTCTTCCACACTTTATCCTCCAGTTGTCCTTGCCTTTGGTTGTCTATCCTATTGTAGATTAACCATCCTCAACACTTGAGGCACTTGCACCTCAAGAATTCTCTCTAACAAAATAAAGTAGTTAGTATATCCAATATTTGTGAGCTTGAGAAATTCGTTTCTCGAAAAATCCCTAAACAAAGCAAGTGAGGTGTGATAGTTGCAAACAAACATCTGTATGTCTCTAGCTTTTTCCACCACTACTTTCGCTCAATTTATCTTTCCAATGTCTTTGAATGTATTGTTTAATGTATGAAATAATATGGGGTCCAAATAATATGCTTGTGAACACCCTCCACCATCAAGCCAACTAACTTACATACATTGGTTAATTTGGTTACCACTTGTACACCAATATTAGAGGGCCCAATTTTTTGTGTGGCATTCTTCAAAATTTGAAATTGGAAATTTGTGTCCTTTGAATAATTAATAGCTCTAAGATAATAAATCATTTGAACATGTGACACTAATATTGATGAGTGATTTATGTCTAATATCTATCTGTTCCTCCATAATGATATTATCAAAGTTTTTCTTGTTTCTTCTATCACTACACTTCTATTAGAATAATCTATCAAGGAGGGTGGTGTGTAGCTAATGTTGTGCATGGTGGAAAATTATGGAGCAACAACAATTGTATCTTTAAACATTTGTTTATGTTGATGTTATAGCAATGGGAGATATCTTTCTCTCGAATTTAAATAATAAATGATGAATAAATAAAAGCAAGTCGAACTTGCTATAAATATTGATTTATTTTTTATGGGCCGACTCAAACAAAAAGTCACCTTGTTTTGTGAAAGAGGTTGACTCTAATGAAAAGACACCTTTGATTTGTATATATTCCAAGCAATGATCATTCATTTGATCATTCGATTTTTCAAGAAACAATTCACACTTCAAAAGGGAGTTCGCACTTTTGCAGCAGATCATAATATTGCTTCAAGCAGATTGATATCAAGGAGAAATCATGTGTTTGTATATTCACATCTAGGAGAGGTACTATCATCCATTACATCAAATCGGCCTTGTGTTTGGCCAAGTTGTAAAGCAGATTTTTGCTCTTTTCATTCAATATATAAGGGATATATTTTGGCTGGGTTTTTCTCCCTCGAGGAGGGTTTTCCAAGGGTATCTTGTTGTGTTCATTGTTCACTGTGTTGCATTTTTGATTGCTTACTTTTCTGATCTTAAAACTAACATGGTATTAGAGCGGGTCTAAGAAAAGATCTAATCAGATTGGTTTAAGCAGTCAAGTCAACTTTTCATCTAGGGCAGATCTTAAAGGCAAAGTATTGCTGATCTAGGGTTGCAATTTATTCAGACCTAAGGGCAGATCTTTGAAGGTGAATTTGTGCGGAAAAAGAAAATGGTGAACGGTGTCAAGGTAGAAGATAGGCTTGATGGAGCTTCAAACTTAAACTCTTGGAAACCCAGGGTACTCATTGCATTAGAGGAGAATGATCTTCTTGATTACGTGGAAAGTGATATGCCCGAGCCTTTCGATGATACTGAGAAAATCCAGTGGAAGAAAAATAGCACGAAGGCTAGAAAGATCATGATAGGCTTTGTGATGAATCACCTCGTACCAATCATCTCCAAGTTGAAGACAGCTAAAGAAATGTTTGATGCTCTAAAAGGATTGTATGAGATCAACAACACCAACAAAGCCCTTGCTTTGAGACAACAACTTCACCATGTAAAAATGGCTAAAGATGATTCAGTCATCTCATTCTTTATGAATATTGCTGATTTGAGAGATCAGTTGAGCACTATTTGGGATATAATTGCAGACATAGATCTTGTTATGTTGGCACTAAATGGTCTTCCTCAATCTTGGGAACCCTTTATTCAAAGCATCAGTGGGAGATCTAAGTTGCCCAAGTTTGATCGTCTTCGAGCTGATTGTATTCAAGAAGAGTCTAGGTTGGCAGCAAGAGGAATTGGGTGAAACTATCATGATGTAGAGAATTAAGTTCTTGCTACACATACTTCTAGAGAAAGAGGCAAAGGAAGAAAGAGGAATAGAGACAGAGAACCAGATTCTGCCCCAGAACTGAAGAAGAAGAAGGATCTCTCTCACATTCAATGTCTAGGTGTGACAAGTATGGTCACTTTGCTCGAGATTGCAAATTAAGGTCTACTCAACATGTTTCTACTGCGGAAATTGAAATATGCTAACCAATTTTTTTCGATGAATTAACACACATAACCAGCACTTAATCAACTCGGTTAGCATTAGCTCCAAATAGAAATCTGAACTTGAAATGAAAACTACTCAACGTCAAGAATGTGCACTCAAGATCCCACTGAGGGCGAGGTGCTAACATATGACGGAGTGTTGAATTTGAAAACTAGAAACTGATAGGCGGATAACCAGCCATGAAAAGCATTTCCTCACTACCACCAAACAGTGGGGGGAAAAGATTACAATTAAAACAATTCATCCGCTGCGGCGGGCATCCACAGAGTGGTGGGAATACTCCACTTATTCAGTGGGTGAGTTTACAACAATTATTAGGCAGCAAGCCAGCCTTTAAATCCACTCTTCCACTTATTAACGTGGGGGGAATACTGTCCACACAACCACTTATAACGTGGGGGGAAATTACAAACAAGATATAAGTTTATTCTAAAACTCAACCACTCAATTGTGGGAGTGTAAAACAGATATAAAATTGCAGCAAGTAAAGGAAGAGCTGTTAGTACTACTAACTAGCTTTACAAAGAATAAGAACAGCTGCAAATAGAATAGATAATCTTCCAAGAACATTAAACAGTTAGAGTATCACTTCCTCTAACATTTACAATGATATAAGATGAAGAATTGAAGCTCAAACCAGCATTATATCAAAAACTAACAAGTCTGATATAAAAATCTGCAATCTGGAAATGTCTATCAGCAAACAGCAAACTCATAAAAATGATCACAACTCCTTCAATATACCTCTGAATTGAATGAAACGAAATGCAAAGTCTCTTTGGAGGATAGGCGCCCAAACTCAAACCACAAAACTGCATCAAAACTCATGATATTATTTTGCACGAATCCCAAAGCACTCTCAAGATGGTACGGCCCTCAAGAGGGGCGATTTCTCTTGCTAAAAATCAAATACTTGGAATTAAATTCTGAAATTCTCCAAATATGATCGCCATTAGCATAGAATTGCAAGGATCAAATACCCATAACCAAAATAAATTCACATCAAAAGCTGTAAATGAAAAACACCTTCAGCTGTGTATACATCAGCAACATTAAAACTGAAATTCTCACCAAAATTCACCAACTTTGAAGCACAATCTGCTAGTCTGATTGAGAAGCAGCAATAAGACCAACTAGGTGTTGTCTTTCAAACACGAAATTGGATTGGAACTAGGAGGTAAGCATCCCTCGAAGTATTAAACAAGTTGTCATTTTGACAGCATAACATTAGCATAAACATTGGATAATCAGCTCTTCAAACAGCAGCAATATATAAGCTTTTGTTGGCAAATGAAGCAACAAGAACTCTTCAAATTCCAAGAAGTTGAATCACTTCAACTTCCAAAAAGGACGCCACCTTTTTGCCTTTTACTTTTTGAAATAATAAAATATCATTCAACTTCCCCTTTAGGCATCCATTTCATATTGCAACAATAAAGCATTTATTAAATAATTAAATGCTCACTTGACCCCTTTATGTCCCCTTCTTTAAAACAACTTGAAGTCATCAAGCCTAGGCATGGGGTACAACTTCAAGACATGAAAATTGACTGAGTCTGAAACTCAGTCCAAGGAGAAAACCAAACCCAAAGCCAAACTGAGACTGATGTATAACAAGATGACTTGAGTTGAACTGCTGATGATGCCACTGCCAAAAATAGTAAGTTTACCTCAAAACCAACAGAAAGTAGAACTGAGCTGGAAGCAAGACTTAATGAAAGCTGACAATTGAACCACTGCCAAAATTAGTATTTACTAAAAATAGTAAATACCTAGAAATGTCACAAACCTCCAAGCAAGGAAACCCTAATTTCACTTTTGATCAACCTACGGGTTTCCGGAAATAGGCTATCAGTCAAAGAAGAGCGTATGGCCAAAATGGGGACATTACAGAAATTGACATAAGGACATCTCAGAAGGAGCCAAGATCTAAAGTCAATTTAGAAGGTTTCTTATTCTAAAGTCTATCAGTTTCTTCGAAGAGGAGGAAATAACATTCAGAGGGAGTCTGACAAACCAATAGAGGCAACCTTTTACAAGGAGGTCAAGAGGTTGATGCAAGTACTTGGAGCTTTAGAGGGAGTCACTTCATCATGAAGATTTGTGTAATGTATATTTCTTTGAGACGGAGAAATATGAGGTGAAAGCTCTTGTAGTGTATATTTCTCTAAGACGGAGAAATATGAGGTGCGAGCCCTTGTTCATCTCTGAAACTAAGATGAGATGTCATGTTGAGAGACTCCATGATGACATCACGTTGAGAGACTCTGTGATGAACCCTTTGTACTTGTGTTTTTCCACACATGGGAGTAGCCATGGTGGACATCATGTTGAGACGTTGAGAGACTCCGTGATGGGCACTTGTGCACATGTTTCTTTCCACACATGGGAGTAGCCATGGTGGACGTCATGTTGAGTGACTCCATGATGATATCACGTTGAGAGACTCCGTGATGAACTCTTTTCCACAAATGGGTGTAGCCATTGTGGGTGTCATGTTGAGAGACTCCATGACATGGATATCTGGAAAGATACCTCCCTAGCTAAGAGGGAGTGTTGATGTTATAGCAATGGGAGATATCTTTCTCTCGAATTTAAATAATAAATGATGAATAAATAAAAGCAAGTCAAACTTGCTATAAATATTGATTTATTTTTTATGGGCCGACTCAAACAAAAAGTCACCTTGTTTTGTGAAAGAGGTTGACTCTAATGAAAAGACACCTTTGATTTGTATATATACCAAGCAATGATCATTCGATTTTTCAAGAAACAATTCACACTTCAAGAGGGAGTTCACACTTTTGCAGCAGATCGATATCAAGGAGAAATCATATGTGTTTGTATATTCACATCTAGGAGAGGTACTATCATCCATTACATCAAATTGGCCTTGTGTTTGGCCAAGTTGTAAAGCAGATTTCTGCTCTTTTCATTCAATATATAAGGGATATATTTTGGCTGGGTTTTTCTCCCTCGAGGAGGGTTTTCCCAGGGTATCTTGTTGTGTTCATTGTTCACTGTGTTGCATTTTTGATTGCTTACATTTCTGATCCTAAAACTAACAGTTTAAAATAAGGATAATGCACAATATGAAATGGTATGTCGATGACAATTTTTTTTGGCAGTAAAAGACTCATCATTTTTTGTTATTACATATTTAACATCTTTGCAACATTAATAGTCTCTTTTTTCCCCTCAATAGAATCTTCTCCCCTTTGTCTCTTTAACATTTATGGTTTGGGTAGACATTAACATGCTAGGTTGTATAGTTTCTCTTAACACTCCTTATTTCTTGCTTCACCTTTTTTGTTATTACATATTTAACATCTTTGCAACATTAATAGTCTTTTTTTTTCCCTCGGTAGAATCTTCTCCCCTTTGACTCTTAACATTTATGGTTTGGGTAGACATTAACATACTAGGTTGCATAGTTTCTCTTAACATTCCTTATTTCTTGCTTCACCTTCCATGTACAACTAGTCACCTCAACCTTCTCAGCTAAGGGTTATTTTTCACAATATTTTACCTCTTGTCCAGTTATGCATAAAAGATAAGAGTAAAACCTTGTATAGGGGAGAAGACCCAGTAGTTGAGCACCCTATCTTCGCACTTCTAATTATCCTACATGGAAATTTCAAATCACTCCCAACTTTTTACAACAGCTTACTTCGCAAGTCACTTGCTTATAACTAAGGTTTTAGGGCCACATCATCAAATATGATGCCACATTAGCATGCTTTTTGTCAAGGTGTCCAAAAAGGCCCAAAAAAAAAGTGAGACCAATACTTGTGCATCTACATCATGTTTTATTGAACGCCAATGTGGCATCACATGATTTGTTGCTTTTTAGATCAAAGGAATACATTTCATTTAATTATGGGTAGTCATCATCACAACTATTGGTCCAATATTATTAAAAATATTGGGCATTATATAAACAAATATTATCACAACTATTGGACCCTGACAACTACTGGCCCCTCTCACTTAGTTACCCCTATAGTCCTTGTTGCACAAATGGCATTTCCATACTCTGATCCCCTCTGATTTTCTATTTTCTTTTTAATGGTTGTTGCAAATTGTAAAATATTTATTTTATTTTATTAAATGTGTCATCTATATAAGTTTTGAGGAGTTTGGAAGTGTATTTGAATGGGTGATTTGAATTCACGATCTTTTCAACACTCCCACTCCTAGAAGAACCCTTTTTGTACTTAAGCAAGATGGTACTTGAGATTGACAAGTTACTTGTTGAAATTTGGATATGATCAACTATTGCTTTCTACCATGTTTATTGTTATGATGACGATATCTCCAAACAAAATGGCTCCTTATGAACTATTTTTAAACAACCATATGTGCTAATTATTTTGAAGCAAATCATATTGGAAATGACCTTTGTAGTGATAAATGTAGTCCATACTTTGTTGCTTCAATAATTTATATTCTTTTGTGGGTTTGCTAGTTAAGATACAATGATTTGTTTTTTGTCATCCTAATCATCTTAATACCAATGTGGAATTCACCAAAACATATTCTACTTATCATTGAAAATGAATGAATAATGTGTTCCCAATTATTTTCTTATGGACCCAACTTAATGTACAATTGTTATTGGAAGTTATTTTTTTAATTGAAATCAACACAAACAAATAAACATGCAACTTGAAAATAAGTGACACTAGACATACATCACCATAATAGCATGTTTGTGTTGCAATGAGCTATTCTGATCGAAATTTCCATTAATGACATGCACACCTTTTCAAAACACAAAATTGTAGGAGTACAAGTAAAATGTTCAACCATGGAGCGTTATTGCACCACCTCTATATTCATGTCCATTACTTGATTTAGAAAAGTATACCAATTAGATGGATATTTCTTTATTTGCACATTCCCTAAAATGATAGGTGCAATTTTACAAAATACTTTAGATGTCCAACTCTTGCCCAAATATACACATCTACATACTTGGAAAATAATCCATCGATGAAATACATCGTGTAGTTGATATTCAATAGTTTGTTCATTAAACTACTTGGCCACAAACCTTAATTTAGAATGATTAGCGAAGCCAAGGGGGAATATAAACATTGACAAGGCAAAAAGAGGAGGGATAAATATATGCATTGATAAGTGAAACAAATAGGTAGAGATCCCAAACCCAACTAATAAAAGAGCGGGTTAAGCAATGAAACATAAATACATACATAGAGAAGTGAAACGGTAGATATCTCAAACCCAACTAATAACATAGTGGGCGAAATGAGGTTACCTTGGTAAGGCATAGTGGTCTTCTTTGCCCTTTATGATGTTTGAATGCATTTAATAGAACATTACATGAGCTAGAAGCAAAGTGATTGAACTTTTGCATGGGGGTTTTGAGGTATCTTTGTTTCCATTCAAATGGGTTTGCCATCAATTAAGCATGTTGTTCTTTCTAATTATAGGTTGATGGGTTTAGCATGGCCTTGCTTTTGTGTTGGAGGGCTTTTATCAAACCCACAACCATTTTAGCTATTCAATACATGAACACAAGCCTTAGGTTGAAACCTCTTCAGCTTTTGCTAAGGATTGAAGGATATCCATTCCACCAAAGCCATCAAGGACATGAATCTTGCCTCATGCCTTATGATGTTAGGGCCTTATGCTCAACAAGACTTGATCTTTGGTGGACTCATTTAGAACCATTCAATTTCATCAACAAAGTAAGGACCCACTAAAGCATGAGCTTGTTTTGACTTAATTTGATATCACAAGGTTTCTAGTGTCTGAACATTTCTTGCGAACCTTTGGCATGGTCTCCATCTTTTGTATTTGACTATTATCACCTCAAGCAATATAATCTATCAATTAACGACGAGTTCCATGGAGTTGCTATAGGTATTATTTTTGGGGAGCAACCGATCTCACAAGAGGAAGAAAATTATGCTATAGGATAAGTTCAGAATTTTTGCAAGAAAATAGGAGCCCCTACTTTTTCGATTTTAGATTTTAAGAGGGTGTCTTTGGGGTGGCATTGGAAGTGTTCCCTAGTCCCTTAATTTTTTTTGCTAGATAATACTAATAACTTTTTTGAGAGTGCTTTTTTGTGGATTTTATTGTGTATTTTTTTGCATCACGTTTCGGATCACACTCCATGATCCATCATGAGGATGAAAAATGATCATGAGACTACCAACTTCCTTAAATTTTGAAGCTTACTGTTTTAAGCTTTTCTATTATTACAAAATCTTTGGAACCCTAGTTTCTAATAGTTCCTCAAAATTCTCAACACCTCTTGAAATATTTTAAGAAGTTCCCCTCCATGAGACCACAACCTAAGCATGTCTTGTTTCAATGTGAGTGATAAAATTAAATTTGAATTGAATTGAATAAATTTTAGATTAAGTTGGAACTTTTGTAGAAAATATTGATAAGGAAAGCCACCATGTCAACCATCATATTTTTATATTGTTTAAAATAATAATTTATTTATTTATTCTTTAAAGAAATAGATAGAAAAATTACATCCAAAATTTAGTTTCAAACACTCATACAATTTAGGAGAATTGGCAAGTCTTTATGAGTCAGATATTTTTCATTTTATTCCTTATATCATATACAAATTCATAGAAATACAATTATCTTTGGGGCAATTTAGTAGATTAGTTAGATCATTGTTAAAATTTACATAACTATTTACAAGTTTTTTTTTATGTTGTAAATGATTTTTTTGTAATATTGACTTATTTTCCTCAGGTTATGTTGTTTTACCTCCACAGGAATACAATTATATATGAATGAAATGCTCAATAATTGTTGGGTTTATACTTTTAAATTATGTTGTTTCTAATTTTGAATGTAAATTTATATGTTGTGTATTTTCAGATTAATTAGTGAGGGCTTGGTTTTGAAGTCATGTTCACTAGGGATCAACATGTTTGATCACGAGACTTGTAAGTCTAACGAAATTACTACATATCAATGAGGATATAACTCACAAAACTCCAAAATTAAGATGTAATCATGGGGATTTAAACCTAGATTACAATTGTAAGATACAATAAATTAACCATTTGAGTACCACCTCTTTGACCTTATATACTATGTTTTAATATTGTGGCTACTCAAAACATTTGATTTTTATTTTTTATAAGATCATTGAATTACATATAATGTAATTATCCTTTTACTTGCCAATGGTTAATATATGAAATAACTAATTTGTTAATTATTAATTTTATCTCATTTAAAATATTCATTGATTTATAAAAATGTGGGCCAATACCCTTGTCAAGAAAGGAATCCCAATATTATTATTTTTGAGCTTGAAAGATTATTATTTTCATTGAAGGAGCTAATCCAATGCAAAATTTTGAAAGTGAATTTGAAGCTTTTAAGTGCATATAAATAAGTATTGAAGTACATGGGTAGAAGTATTCAAATTCTATCAAGAAATTAGTAAGAAATGAGCGCTTGTTAAATATTAATGGTCATTTTTTATTTATTTAGGAGGAATCTTGTGTTTTTCAAAAATAAATATGAATCAAATAATAAATATATATGGTAATCTTCTTTATTTTGATTAGTCATGGACTTGACAATTATATGGCCACTGTAGGATATAATTTTATCTTCAATTTAAATAAATAAATAAATATTATGTATAAAATTTATTGTGATTATAGATTTGAAAGATATTATTGTCACATTAAGATTTGATTTTTATGTTGAAGGCCTTCCCTTTATGGATTGAGGCAATATGATTGTAACAATCGATAGTCCACATCTTTTGAGTACACATGCAAGACAATTGAATTGTTTATGACTGTTGATTCTTTTCGTCAGGGGTTTCCTAATATTTTTGGTGCAAAATCTTCTTGTTTTGTATTGTGGCATCCTTGATGGCACAATATATATAGTGAGGTGATATCTCCTAAATTAATTTTAGAATGTTTTATCAAAAGATTAGTGTTTTTTTATTCTAAAATATTAGATTTGAAAGATATTATTGTCACATTAAGATTTGATTTTTATGTTGAAGGCCTTCCCTTTATGGATTGAGGCAATCTGATTGTAACAATCAACGGTTCACATCTTTTGAGTATACGTGCAAGACAATTGAATTGTTTATGACCATTGATCCTTTTTGTTGGGGGTTTCCTAATATTTTTCGTGCAAAATCTGCTTGTTTTGTATTTTGGCATCTTTGACGGCACAATATACTCATAATATTTTACTTGCAAACTCTGCCCTTTTTTTCATTTGTATTATTGACAGCATGCCACAATAAGTGCAAAAAATTTATTTCATGCAGTTTAATGAATGCCACATCAACAACCATGATTTGCCTCTTTGTTTTAATTTGACACATCCGCATCACCAGTGACCGACCAATGACAAAGGGTTGAAGCAACACATTTTTTTGTGTCCATTTAATTGCTCGATGCAATTTTAGTTGTCTAGGTTTTTCCTAAGGTTAAAATAAATTATTCCATAGACCATCAAATTCTATGTCTGTTGTTGGGATTAAGGAAATTGAAGGCCCAACTTCTTTTAATATTGTGAGGAAAGAAATCCAAGAGCCAGTCTCTTTGGATGTTGAAAGCTCGAGTAAACTTAGTTGTAGGGTTTAGGTTTTGACAGTTAGTATTGAAGAAGTCACATTACTCAATAATAAATTATTAAATATAAATATATTATTTGTATCTATAATTAATATATAATATATATTTTATGTAATAAAAATTAAATTATATATAATATACTTTCTTTCTTTTTATCAGTAAAAACCCGGGGCTAAGTATTTATATTAGTATATATAAGCAAAATTACAAAAATACTAGAATTATAGTACTGGTAAAGAGAAAGTATTTGGCAATATATATTCTTCTGAGTAGCGGAATATTTCTAAATTCAAATGACACCAACTATTGTAAGCATTTGAATTACTATATGATACTAGTATATTCATTACACAACAAAATTTGTAGTATGTGCATATATTCACTACTAAATGCATTATATATTCTGGATGCAGGTTTTAACTTCATTCTTCCATATCATCTTCTTGGTCAGCCATATTCATATCAGTCACATTTAAATCCAACATATTATCCCCTTGGCCTTAAAGCAACTTCTCCACATTTGACCCTGATCCACTTCGAGGCAGAGCAATATTCCTTCGCCCATGTCGCACTTGGTGACCAAAGATGAAGGATAAGGCAAAGAATTTCTCCTTTATCATATCAACCATGTGCTGGTCTAGATCTATTGAATGCCTTGAGAGTTCCCTATATAAGAGCCATGGATCATCATCCCTGAGTCCCTTCTTTATTGCACCATACACAACAGGAAACCCACGCTTATGTTTTAGGAAACATTTAGGAAATATCCCAGCCACATAAGCCTCACCATTGTCCAAATTATAGCATTTAACAGAATTCAAAAGCTCCCTTTCCCCTAAAAGGTTTGGTAATACAATTTCTTTATAGACAATTTGTAAAGATTCATATGATTGCAGCATATCCATTGCATTTGATAAGAAAATTGATAGCAAATTAGATGGGAATAGCAACCTGGGTGAGCTTGGGCGAATTATTTCCACCAATTACTGACTTGATGCAGTCCACAAGGCTTGGGAAAACCATGCGAAACAATTGAGACATTTCTTCACCTGTGACTTCCTCCAAGAAAGGCAACTCATTTACTTTTATTTGCATAGGAATTTGAAAGTTCTTGGTGTTGTATTCCATGGCCAAAAGCAGTAACAAACAACTAATGCCTTACCCCTACCAAGACTAACACTCACAAGCCCTAAAATTCTAGAATGATTGCAATTTGATTTATCTTTGACTATTCCCAACACACATCGCAGACTAGTACTCACGGGAGCTTGTAAATACCCAAATTACAACGACAGTTTTTGCAAAGACAAACGGTATAACAAAAAGGAGTACTGCAACAATAGTATTATTTGCAAACCCAGAAACAAATTCAAACCTTTGATGACAAACCACCCTTGGAAAAACGGAACAATGGAGTACTTGACCACTAACAAGACAATTCACCCTTGGAAATGTTGAATAGAGGAGCAACACCCTTCGAGAAGCGGAGCAAATGAACACCAGAGCACCTTTAGGACACACCACCCTTTGAATTGCAGAGCAATGGTGTAGCATAACAAAGGCAAAAGAGAAACATGCCACAACTAAACTCGCTAAAACTACAAAAAGCCCTGGTATACACCCAACCCTTTGAAAACTAGCTAATGCTCTACCCAACAATTGTCAAATGCATGACAAAAGAGGGATTTTTAAAGAGCAGTTCTTGTACTTTGCTTGCAAGGATTCATCATTTAATTGCAACGTCATTTACTGCCTGTACTTCGAGCACATGAGAAATTGAAACTTTGCACACTCGAGCCTGCAAAACATGTTGGTAAATCTGCCCAAGTAGATTTTACTTCTCCTTAGCAAAATGTCTTTTAATTTCTATTTGCCAAGTGTGGCTTCGCACAATTCCTTATTATCTCCCACGATGCCATTTGTAATGCATGAATAATAATGATTGCCTTCCCATGGCAACCGTGCTTACACATACCAATATCCTTCCCTTGCGTCAGCATAATTGAATTATTATGACCTTTGGTACTAGCAGCCATCATAATGAAAAATGAATTTTAGATTGAATGAGCTCACTAAAAATTTTCCTTAAAAAAACACAAAATATTAGTAGTAACCACACGCTAGCCATCGACAATACTTTTAACCGCCGCCTCCAATTACATTTACTTTTAGCCTACCTCTTTATGCTTTGACTTCATTATGCACGGTGCCGATTGTTGTAATACAAACTGCCTTTGCCAAATTTGACTTCTCTTCTATTATACTTTTGAAGAGGACTTAAGAAAAGCACAAGAGTGCTCAATCTTTGCAACCAGTAAAATAAGTTGAGCTGACAACTTACTTTATGTATATCCTTGCATTGAAGAAAACACTACTGCAAAATAACTTTTTTTTTTCCAATAAAATCAAATCACGTAACAATACAGGATAATCACTAAGATGCCTCCCATACATCTTATCAGGTTGATCTTGGTCACACCCTAAGTTAGCTAAAAAATCAGCTACTTGGTTCCCTTCCCTGTAAACATGTTTGAGCTGAAAGGAATCAAATTTAACAAGTAACTACAAAACTTGTGACAATACATAATTAATTTGTCAGTTAGATGACCTTCCTTCCTTGCATGCATTAACAATGAGTGATGAATCCCCTTCAATAATAATCTTTGATATTTTTTGTTGAATTGAAAATTGCAGATCATAAAGAAGAGCTAGAATTTCAGATTGATTGTTTGTTCCATTTGGTAACCTAATTGACTTTGCACAAATTATCGACCCCTCCTAAGACCTTAATATTATTCTTGCCCCTGATACACCATGATTTCCATGTGACGCTGCATCAAAATATAGCTTTATAAAGTCACGAGGAGGCAACAACCATATAATTTTTTTCCTTTCAACTTTAAGCTTTCCATTTGATATCTGACAACCTTTAAATGGGATAACTAGCGGAGACCAATTCTTCAATTGTTTGGCATTCCAATCAGAAAATGTAGAGCCTACATGCTTAGAATTTTGCACATATGCATTTGTGATTTCACATATAGATTTATCCAACTTTGCCAAAACTAACTCCAAATTGGTTTTCTCTTGACGAAATATCCTTTTGTTTCTCTCCCACTAAATACACCAAATAACAGATGAAGGTGTTATCTTCCATATGCTTGCAAAGAGAGATGACTTGTAAAGAACAAGCCAACTTGAAAATGAATCCCGTATTTTTTGTGGAAGAGGAGAGGACCAACATAACTTAGATTGTGCAAAATCCCAACAAGAACTTGCAAACAGGCAACTCAAAAATAAATGGTCCACTTCTTCTAGCTTTGATTCACAAAGCACACATTTAAATGGTGTAGCTATTCCAAGTTTTTCCAGTCTTTCACTTGTTAAAATCTTATGCTTTATTGCCATCCATGAAAAACATCTTGCCTTTGGTAGCACCATTGGATTCTAGCAAAATGACAATGCTCTTTGCTTACTTCCCTGTGGTTGTTCATTGATTACTGCTTTGTACCCCATTTTAACAGTATAATTTCCTGACTTTGAAGGAGCCCAAATTAGATTATGTACACCTTTCCCAATGAACACCATTCTAATACTTAAAAAAAAATTAAACTCTTCTTGTTGGGACAATAGTATAGTTGAAAATAACAAAAGTTTCCAAGTTACTTTCCCCGTTTGCACATCTATATTTTGAACATAATCTTTTACTTTTGTCCCCTAATTTTGAGTAGTGAGAGCAATTGCTTCCTGAAAATCAAATAGGGAATCCAAAGTAGGAAAACCATTCCAAGAGTCTTGCCAATAATTTGCACTCTCACCATTATTTATCTCCCAAGTTAGATACTTGGCAATTACCTTTTTGCACCCTAACAAGAAGTTCCACATTACGGAGCCTTGAGGGGGGTTAGATATAGTGAGATTACGGTTGGGATTAATACTATCTAGATATTTCAGTTGCAGTACCAACGTTGCACCTAATGCAATATTCCTAGCCGACATATCATGAACCCTTGCCCCACCTTTTAATTTTTCCTTGCAGATATTTTGCAATGAGACCAAAGGAATTTTTCTTTTAGAATCCATGTTTCCTTTCCACAAAAAAGACTTGATCAGTTTTTCAATTTCAGAAATAGCAGTTCTGGGTGCCTTTAAGATAGCCATATAATAGTTCAGGATTGAGGACAACACTGATTTGATCAATAAAATTCTACCTGAAATGGATAACCGTCTCCTTTTCCATCCTACAATCCTCGACTGAATGCTCTAAATGACTTTATCCCAATATGACACCCTATTTTGACCAGCAAAAAAGGGAATACCTAAATATTTACAGGGTAAATCTACAACTTGAAAACCCAATAGCTGGGCAATCTTGTTTTTTAAAATGTATATCTTTGACTTACTTGAATTCACCATTTGACCCGAAGCTAAAGTATATTTTTGCAATATAAGTTTAATCTGCTTTGCTTCAGCAAGGGTTGACATACCAAATAGAATTGTATCATCTACAAATAAGGAATGAGTTATGGTAATATTTGTGGCAGTCAAAATTCCTTTCTAGTGACCTTCAATATGTGCCTTTTTCACTTACCTACTCAAAGCCTCTGCTAATATAATGAATAAAAAGGGAGACAATGGATCTCCTTGTCTCACCCCTTGAATAGACTTAAAAAAACCAAAGGGTGAACCATTTATTAATACTGAAAACATTGTACCTGCCAAACATGAGTAAATCCATTTACACCACTTTGCATGAAAGCCAAATTTTTCAGAATCTGCAATAAGAAATACCAATCCACCTTATCATAAGCTTTCATCATATCTAACTTAGTGATAAAAGAAGACATCTTGTGAGTGTAAACAGAATGCAAAACTTCATGTGCTACCAAAGCATCCTTTGTCATTTCTCTTCTAGGAATAAATCCCCTTGCTCTTTTGAGACTATTCTTGGAATTATATGTACCAAAAGCAAATAGATTGCTTTTGTAAAAAAATTGTATATTGTGTTAGAAAGTGAAATGGATCTAAACTCTAAGAATGAGGAAGGATTATTAACCTATGGAATCAAAGCAATATGAGTCATATTAAATTGCTTTAGCATTGTCCCCGAACTTCTTGACTCTTCCAATGCTTTCAACAAGTTCGACCCAATAAACTCCCAACAATTTTGAAAAAAAAGCAGTAGCAAAACCATCTGGACCTGGAGGCTTATCTGTGGGCATTGAGAATACCACTACTTTTAACTCCTCAAGACTGAATGGTTTCAACAAATGCAAATTATCTTCATCTGTGTAACAACCAAGTTAGATAGTTAGAAAACTTCTATAATTTTTTTGTTGAAATAAATTTTTATATAAGAACCGCCTTTCTAATATAAATACATAACACTTTAATTGCAACCTCAATAAAAATGAATAACAACATCAAGGTCCAAACATTTGCAATGATGTATACATCGAGTAAGGCTTGCTCACCACCCGACCGTGTTGGCATCATGAAGTCGCGTGGACTCTAGCTAAACCCTCCGAGCAAGAAATAGATACGTATGGACTTGGTTAATTATAGATAGTCAAATAATCTAAGTACTATAATAGCGGGTATGCAACCCTTTCTAGGATTCAATTTTTCCTAGACAGTACTTCGTCGGTTGCCACCCACTTAGGTGAAATCGAAAATGGATTCCTTAGACCATACATTCCAAAAACATAATTAGTCTATAAGTTAATAATAACACATTTTATTACTTAATCACATTAGACGAAAATTCTAAATTAACTCCAAATGAGGAAAAATTCTAACATTCATAAGTAATTCTCAATCTACTTATTCAAATATGTAGATTAAGAAAAGATAATGTAAAAGTATAGGATTACCCTAAGGTTTGTAACCTCTTTTTAAGCTATTTGATCATATCAACAGATAATGTGTGACATTTAATATCCATGACTATACTTTACTAGTTGTACATGTTAACTTGTTAGGCATAAAAATAATTGACTTGGAAAGTTTACAGTTGCGATATTCATTAATCATATTATATTTTCCTTCTCCTAAGATGATTGATTGTCATAATATAATGTTACATATTTACCTTCCTTCCAATGTGTCCTAGTTGGATATCAAATTCTTTAGAAGATATTCCATGCCTTGTCACTTGAATTCCTTGAAATTCCTTGACTCGCCATTAATATTTCATGATCCTTAAGCAACTCAAGATTACTCACTAACTCAATAAACAATTTCACTTGATCTAATTGATACAAGGCTTCAAATACGAATACAATTAATTGCTACTAGGAATGTGATGATAAGAGTAACATATTGATTCGAAAAGGAACTGAAACTATTTTAATGAATGTTTCTTCTAACAAAAATATTGGTTACCTAAAATTTTGACTATTGTTTACTAAATAAATATGTAGTAATTTAATGGTAAGATATAAAGAAACGGTGTGGTAAAATAAGTACCTATTGAAATAAT
This sequence comes from Sequoia sempervirens, assembly GCA_007258455.2. NCBI lineage: Eukaryota > Viridiplantae > Streptophyta > Pinopsida > Cupressales > Cupressaceae > Sequoia > Sequoia sempervirens. Next base: position 282,819 of record VDFB02265795.1, read on the forward strand.
TCTATTCTTTGCAAAGTTTATTTCTACCAAGTCACCAACTTACCTTTGATTAATAATTTTAACAATAATCTAAGTTTTGCAAATGATTATTAAGCCATATTAGGAATCCAAAGTCTAAAGGTTCATATGTAATGATCATAGAATAGAATATTCATTACCAAGAAGAAATTAAATATAACTCATACCTCTTCCGATCCTCCATGTAATGGCCATTGGGTATCGTTGGTATTTACTAATGAAGGTTAATGATATACTACTATCATCCCCTTCTGCATTTGGACCAAGTCACCATTAGTTCAAGTTTTTGAAAAGAAATATTACATAATTCTTGATTTTCATGTGAATTGAATAGTGAATTCTCTAATTACCCTTTTTGCAAGTTAATCGAATCACAATGACTTCTCTATCAAATTACTATGACATAAATTTTTTTGAAAATTATAGTCATAATGTATGTAGAACATAATTGTAGATGATGGAATACAACACATTGTGGAATTTAAAGCATTTATTATCTTGTTCAATCTTTAATACCTAATTTGCGAAATAATATATAATATTAATCATACAATATTTTTGAAGTAATGTATCTTGATTCCTATCTAAGATAATTGAACTATAAGATTGTGAACGTGCATCATGGTTAATTCAAAAGTAACCATATATTATAAATCTAATCCATTTATCATGAATTAATGGAATTTCATTTTACTTGCTTACTTCTTAGTCCCTTGTAAAATTATTAAATACAAATAGAAGATGAACCAATTCTACTAAATGTTAATTAAATACGCATTGATATACATACCAAAAGTAAAACTTCTAAACCAAGCAATCTTCTCATGATAACAAGGTTTTAATGCTTCAATCGTAACATTCTAAGGTTTAACTCAATGTGAATCTCCTTATTATTAAGTATCCTTCCAAATACCATATAATATTAAAATCATCTATATTTATTAATATTATTATCAATTGATAGTATTAGTAATAATGTTAATATCATAATTTCTTTTACGTATTACCAATCACTTGAAAAATTCAGTTGGTATTACTTGAGAATTAGATCTTCCTTGATAACTCACACTATTATCTAAATTATGTTCCCTCTCACAATTAGACATAATGAATGCAATTATTGAAAATTTAATTTAACATTTAATATTTTATTATCATAAGAATTAACCCAAATATATATATATATATATACACCTAACTTTTCACTTTTATTATTTATACAATTTCCTTTATTTTGAACTACTTTGAAAACTATTTTATTTATTTTTCAATACTTACTATTTCTTTTAAATAAAATAAATAACTAAATCTATTGCATGCAATTTATAAATCAACTAGATTTTATTTCTTTCTAAATGTTTAACATACCCAAAATATTATAAGAAAAGATCAACTAAAACTTTATTTCTTTCTAAATATTTAACATACCTAAAATATTCTAAAAAGCTAAGGAATCTTAAAAAATAACATAGGCATCCTTTTACTCATCTATCTTTCTATCTTTTTAAATGAAGACTAAAGATCTTTTAACTTATCCACTTTCTATCTTTTTTAAAAAGGAAAAAACTTTAAATGCATGTCTTTTTCCTTTTTAATGAAGTATAGTTTTAAATTTGCATAAAAGCGAATAAGTCTAGCTAAAATGATTTAGTTTTATAACGGCTATACTATGGTAGAGGAAAATTCAGTGGTTCACTTACAAGGTCAGAAATTCAAGAACAACAATATCAGTGCATAAGCAAGCTTCTACCCTGGATTCTGAAAATGATTTGAGAAACATTCTGTCCACACATGATCAGTGAAGTCCAAAACTAGGTGAGCTTAATACCCAAGTGCTCTATAATACAATGTAAAACAATTAGCCCATTCTCCACAGCGGCCTCTCCTAGTCTCCATGAGCTTCAGTGGATCATCAAGAAAAGTGAGTGATCGCTGCAAACTTCTTGCACCTAATGTTTCCTATGCCACTATTGTTCTATTCTCAATCTTTTTACGCAATTAAGTTCTCTCAAGGCTCAACACCACACATGGTAATATTGTGACACTATTTCTTGCAACAAGACTTATCATATTTGGGAGATCAAACTATACAAACACGATCAACTATTGCAGGATTTGCGCAATATATGATTGAATGAAAGCTTTTGGAACCTTCCATCCAACACAAATGGGTAGTTTGTTAAACTAAATTTTAAAGACATACTAAAGAGATGCGATTAGATACATTTAAGGAGTATAGATACTTGATCAGAGTACAAAGAATATGTGCAGACTAAGGAAGCTCGCAGACTACATTGTATGTCACTTCAAGAAGAGATTAAAATACCATGGTCGTTTCATATGTACAACTGATTTGTTGATTAGCCAGAAGAGGTTTACAAGCGGAGCCAAGTCAAGAGAGAGCTATTGACAGACAAAAAAAGAAGAAAACTATTTGATCGAATGCATGAATAACATTTCATGAAACAAGCTGAATCATTAACATCCCATGCTATACAATGATTGAAGGATACGCACAAAAATGTATTTGATAATAAGACTTCAGGAACTTCCAGCAAGACATGCTGATGCATTCAAATGAAACAAATGAAGAATTCTAAGGAGATGATGAAGCAAGAGGAGACACAACAAAACAGAAAAGACACTGAGAACTCAGCAAATCTGAGCACTACAAACCACAGGCCCGTCTATCAGATTTATAGATCAAAAGCATTAAATTCATTTTAATGTTGTAGAATGGTAGTTAAATATGAAATTTATTATGGGCAGTTGAAATAGGATTCAATGTGAGGGTTCTAGATGGGGAAGGCGACAGTATTCGACACATGGTCAACTATGGATGATTCTGGAAGATGTTTGGTCGGCAGGTCTTAATTAATTTAATTCCAACAAATGAAACGATGAAAACATGCACATCTACAGTAAGATCTGATATCTAATTTCCACCAAAAATCTTGGTGATAACAAATCCTAGATAATTATCCCCTCATCTATTTATTTTTTGAACAATTGTTGTTTCTAAGAGTTATGAAATCATGCATTTTAGGAATGTTTCTATATTCAATTTGTTTTTCTTCCTTTTCTTTTCTTTTTCTGAATGGAGATTAATGTGATCGTATCAATATTCAATATTCTATTTATTCTAAAATAGAAACTTAATCAATATTAGTATGTAAACCATCATTAATTAGTTAAGATTTGATTGTGGCTTTCGAAAAACTCTCGTCCAAAAATTGTGCTTTTATGACAGCCCATTAAGATAATAGTGTAGTGTTTTCTAAAATTTCAGTTATAAGTATTCACCTTCTTCATTATAGTCTTGCGTGGCTTTTATATTGTAATGTATTCTTTTATTCACTTTTCTAACCGACAAAAGATAGGATATTTAATATATAAAATGGGTTGCTCCCAAATGCTATCCTAGATCTGCATTAAGACATGATCATTATGAAATATGAGTGTTCTAATTATTGAATTGAATTTGTATTTAGACTTTGCATAGTAATTATAAATAAATATGTAATCGTTTGAGAATTTGAGTTGGTATGTTTTAAATACTAAATCATTTGTACACAATTACTGATCTAGTTTTGTATAAACTAAATTAATATATATGACAATTTCTTTTTGGTGATAATATTCTTATAAGCATACAAACCCTCAAGAACTCTAATAATTTCTTCTTCTTTTTTAAAATTTGTTTCTTCATAAAATATTTGTTAAATTATTATAGATTTATAGATTATTTTTGGGAGGGGCATTACAAGATAACGCCTTTAATCAGTCACCAAATAAATGAAATAATGATCATTCATATTAATAATTTAATTTGAATGATAACTGAGTTTTTAATATAAATTTTATGATGATATTAATATATATATTTGTAAATACTAAATATATAAAAACCTATATCATTATTTTTTATCTCCCAACCATTCTCGTTATTAAAATTTTTGGTTTATATAATTATTCCAAAGGAGTTTTAACCATTCTCATAACAAAATTAGCATTGTTATAAAAATGAAAATTTACTTGTTAAATATTAATTTATGCATAGGGAGGGTTGTGACAATCTGATTCTAATGATGGAATCCCATCTAGTAATTCTTCCCTCACCAAGGTTTGTTGATCAAAAAATTCTCCTTGTGCAGAAAGAAATTTTGAAGAAAACTTAACCCCTTCCCTTTGTATATCCTCCTCTTTTGTCAATCTCACACCTGAAACACTATCTTCAATTGAAAAAACTGAATTTTTTACTTTCTTTATTTGAGCTGACCTATGAAAGTACTTTGTATTTTTTTCACCCTTTTTTAACCATAGTTCTCTTGATTTTTGGCGCGAATATATTTCTTCACGAGCTACCAACTCTTCCCATTCCTCTTGCAACCTTTTTTGCAATTCAAATGATTGTGGTGTTAAACCATGCACTATTATATCTGAATTTACTAAAGAATGTTGCTTATAGATTTCTTCCTTTTGATGGAAAATATTCTTGAAAACAAAGATATTCCAATTCTTAATTTTGTCCTTTACATGCTTCAATTTACAACATAATCTATACATGAAGGACCCTTCCACTACCGGGGAAGAAGACCACCATTGTCTTAACAAACCCTGGAAATTTGGGTGACGAAACCACATCTTCTCAAATTTGAAAGAAGATTTAGCTATTGAACTCACCTTTTCTTTTTTAATACACAATGACAATGGAAAATGATCTAACCCTATCCAAGGTAAAATTTCTAACATGAGATCAATTTTTTCTGTTATCCAATTTGAAGAAACTAAAGCCCTATCCAACTGTACTGCAATCTGCAAGAAGTCTTTACACTTGTTTGTCCAAGTATAGTTTCCATTGTCTGGCTTAAATCTACAAGTGCATTATTTGGAACAAAAGAATTAAAGTCCTGAACTATTTTATGAGGTGGAATGATCTCTCCTTTCTTATCTTTTGGTGACAGTATTGCATTATAGTCACCCATTACTAATAACTTATCTACACTTAGTTGATCTAAAATTTCTGTCAGCTTCTCCCACAACTGTTTCTTTCCAACTATGGCATTAGGAGCGTAAATGTTTAAGAGGTAGAACTACAAATCAAACTGTGTAACCTTCATTAACTGATAATTTGATCATTTTTCAATGAATCCACTATAACAAATTGTGAATTCCACAATGTTACCATAACCCCAGATGCTCCTTATGCAATTGATTGAACTGATTTCCAACTATTCTATTTACAAATAATTGTTTCAAAAACCACTTGTGATGTAACTTTGTTTCCTGTAAAAGCACAAGATCTGCCCCACAAACATCAATTTGATGCTTAATACAGGCTCGTTTGTTAGGGTCATTAATGCCCCTAACATTCCAAGAAACTAGCTTCATTCCTTACATAGAGAGCAATTGGCTCCCCTTAACCTTTTTTTTATACTTCCTCTAACGTCAACTGCCTACCTGTTAGTATTTCCTCCTGCAACTTCACTACATTAGACTTTCATCCACGCTTATCAGGAGACTTTTGAATAGTAGTATTCAAAGATGGTGACTGTGTGATTGACAAATGCTGTGAGAAATCAAAAACTGACTTATCTTCTTCTAGTTCCCTTCCAAATTCAATATCTTTTGATAACGAAGGCAAAGATTTAGTAAAGTTTAACAAAATGTCACTCTCCCCTACCTTTGAGTCTGCAGAATGAAATTTTGGTTCTAAATCTAATGCATTTGGAAGCATATTCTGAGTATCCAAATCCTCTATTAATTCATCTGTAATGATAAAACCTACTTTAGATACCACATCCTTAGATAATCCCTCCAACTCCCCCATATCCAAAAATGACTGAAAATTCTTAACTTCAAACTTATCACTTTCAGTGATGTCCCAAGGCAGATTAGCAATAATAGGATTATTCACTTCAAAACAAAATTTTGAAGAAACTCTCATGTTCTTCCTTACATCTGAGTTCCCTCAAATCAAAGCAGAAGAAATTGAATGCACATGTTGAATAGATATAGTAAACACAAGAGGTACATGCAAATGTAGAAGTTTGGCATTTAAATACAATTGAAACTGTCTTAACATAAAACCAGTTGAAGACAACCGAGAGCATTTTATTGGTACCAAATCCTTACTGGCCTTATAAGGAACATTGGATGAGAGATCAAGCAAAGCTGAGCCAATACCTACAGTTTCCCCACCAGTGTTAACTTGAGGAACACACTGCCTATTCGATACCCCCTTCTCAAAGAGACTAGTATGAATTTAGCAGAAGTAGATGGAAGATCCAAAGTTAAACTAGGGTTAGAACCAAATAATTTTTCCTTTCCCTTGTAAGCCCCATTCAAAACAATTCCCTATTGATCAACATTGCGTTTAACTCCTAGATCTAAAAAAATATGCTAAGAACCCTGACTTGAAACTACAATTTCATCTTGCACTATACATTGAGCATCAGTGCAAAAATTAGATTGAGACACAAGCTCCTCCTTCTCTTTCAGTATTTCCTTTGACTTGGAAGACAAATTCGTGTGATCACAAATATCAAGTTCTTGCACATGGTGATCACATGGAGAAGGAACCTTCATAGAGACTTCCTTCATTTGACACAAACTTGTAGGATGATTAAGGAAATGACACGAAGAACAATATTTATGTGATTCTTTGAACACTACTTCTTGCTCCCATACTCCATTACAAGATGCAATGTTCAAAGTAGAAGGAAGATGTTTAGCGACATCTATTAGAACACAAAGCCTCACGAGCAATGATGGGTTTCTGAAAAAACACCAAATCATGCCGAAGAAAAATACCCAGTTGGTTTCCCAAAATTTCAATAAGGTGAAGCTCTCTGTATTCCAATGGAAAGCCTTGCAACTGGATCCAAAATGTCATAAACCTAACTGTATTGAGAGCAGGGGAAAAATTTGGTGTCCATGGCGTAGTATATAGTCCCAAACCATCACAAAACCAAGATTTAACTCTATGTAATGCATCTCTAGAATCTTTATTGGAAAAATGACCACAAAGAACCCATTCCCCTTATTTAAATAAAAAACCTAAGAAGATCCTTCCCATTCACGAAAAACCTAAGATTGCAAAAAGTTCAAATCAGGGGAGAAATTCCATAACTTAGAAATAAGCGCTAAACCTTGAAGATCTTGAATATGAGGGTCAAGCATTTCCTCCTTAAAAGTAACCAAGACATAACCCATAAGAAAACCTTTCTTTTTGAGCTTAGGTTTCCAGAATTTTCTCTACAGATTTAACCCCAAATTTGACCCAACCGACTTCACACTTCGAACATAATTAACCTCGGAGCTACTACCCAACAGATCCAACCTACCCTCATTGAAAGGAGGGATAGAATTGGGAAAGGTTGCAGGAGAATGTGGCTTGCCTCTCCTAGGACGTAAAGGAATGTTATTAGGAAAGGACGCAAGATTTAAGAACCTTTGCTTTGGATTGAAGGGATCCCTCGAAACTGGGATACTGTTCGAGAAAGTAGATGGAGGATAAGCTCTAGAAACTACATCCTTTGAAGAGCGATGAGAGGAACTTGAAGAACCCACCTACGACAGAGAATTCGAGGCACAAATATCAAACACTGGTTGTGAAGACTGACTAAGTGGTTTCCTGGTCGGAGGGAAAGGCCAAAATTTTGAATACGAATGTCTAAAACATTGAATCTTCCCATTGAACTATTGAGGCTCTCCATTGTAATGCTCTGCAACTCTCTTAGAGTTAAAACGGCCTTCAAAACTATCAAATCCCCTTTTATCACCCTGAAATGCAATATCACGACAAACTAGCCTTGATATATGCCTTGATGGATCGAAGACTTGAGGAAAACCAAACCTCCTTGGCTGATAAGCGCTATGAAAACCCAAAATTTCCCAGAACGACTCAATTTTTTTGAAAAGCTATCGTTAGAGAGGAAAGGCACATTTCGTTTTGTGCAGATCTCCATTTCGCCCATCATTCTTTCCCAATTCTTAAATTAATCTAACCTCATGGAGGTTAGAGATAAATCTCATTCCTATACCCTAGGTCAGCAGAGCAAGAACAAGTAATATTACTGACCCTTGCCTTTCCCACTACGAAGCGGAGTCAAACCTGTGACCTCGAGGGATGCAAACCCCAAGCCCCAGCCAACTCCACTACAAGTGGTGGCTTTATTATATATAAGACACTTATTTATTATTATATGTACTATTTTATTGTATACATGATATTATTATTATATATTATATTTAATAATTAAAAATATTAAATACACATAAAATTACTATACTTAATAATTAATATATTTTTATATAACTCATATATAATATAATTATATTTATTATTATATATAATGATACTATTATTACTATATTATATTCTATAAGACAAATTATTAAATACAAATATACAATTATTATTATTATTATTATTTTTATAGATAAGTGCTACCAAAATAATGGGGTAACTCCCAAAAAACCTTGATCTTCTTATGTAATGGATTATGATCCATTCGCCATAAATCTAAATTACAAAGTCATCAGTGGGGCCCTTAGTTTTAATTAATCTTTTTTCCCATCCATAATTTTGTTGAGGCCACGTTTTGTGATGATTTCATCAATTTTAATTAATTTGGATTTTATCTGAGTAAATTCTCGCTTTTGTCGCCTTAACTTTAGCACGTACTTCAATTGTATGTGACGTTATGTGGTGGTTGCACTTTCTTTAGCTTCCATTGGATCAATGATTTTTCCATTCTTCACACTTGTGTGTATAGCTCCTCCAAGCCTTTTCATAATTTCTATCACTTAGGCCCTCGTATGAACTGGTATGAGTAATCTCTTGCTTAGATTTTTGCTTAATGCCATTTATTTTGCACACTTCGTCCTTCACATTTAATATAGATGCAACTTCCTTGTTTCATTATGAGGAAAGCACATTATTTTGCACTCATGGAGACCCCTATTCTTTTGACTAGTGATAGGAGCCAATTGGCTTTCTTAGGACGAATTACAAACTAGGGGTTAAAGCTTGTGTTGGTTGAGAATGGGTTTCTTACGATGAAAGCTGTGAAACTTGTTCTTGGGGAAAGATTCGTGGTTTTCAAAGGAACATTATAGGGTAAACATAGATATACTCGCTCGGTTCGTTGTCTCTTTGCTCGACCTTAGGGTTCCCAAGGAGGTGGTTATATCTATGACTAAAGAGCTATTTTTCCATCATTTGTTAGATGGCCTAGAAGAGGTTCTTGGTGCCACACGTCTAGGTGAAGCCTTGCCTTAATCAAGAGATTTGGGGCAACCAGTAGGAGTGCGCTATCTCTCATTTCTATTAGACATTGAGGGAGAGAAGTTGTTAACACATCGGGGCCGAACCTTGGAGGCCTACAAGTTCCTAAGGAAGCTCTACCATTATGAGCCCATGACGTATTTCGACTGGCTAGAGGAGTTCATGGCTTTTGAGATCGAGTAAAAAGTAGAAGTTTAGTCAGATTTTGCTCTACTTCTTTATTTTGAATTACACTTCATTTTGAGTTATGAAGTGGAATATAGTCATTGCACATTTCCTTATGTTAACAAAAAGAAATCCTAAGAAGGTTAACTCAATATTATAGTTTGTACAAGTCGTTTGTGGTAGTAGCTTAAGGCTAAAGTGTAAAAGTACTATGTATATCTTATATGATAAATAGCACAAAGATACATTTATAACACTTATTTTATTGTGGTTTGGATAAAAGAAAACTTGCTTTATTTCTTTGAAATTTCTATTTTACAAATGTTGAAAATTCCATAAAGCAAATTTCTTTTAGTTTGGGGTTTTCCACTTTTTCATTGGAAAGCAAATCTGTTGTATATATAAAGAGGTGTATATATATATAAATAGAGAAACTAAAAAGATAGAGAATGAGAGAAAAAGAGAGATTTCGATACCTAGAGAGAAGAGGGGGTAGAAAGAGAATAATAGGGAGAGAAATATTAAGTAGAATTTAAATGATAATAAATTATATCATAAATGATACTTATTTAATGTATACACTAATATATAATATTTAATAAAATTTAAATATATCAATTAATAAGTTGAATATAATATAATTATATAATAAGTATTAAATTGAATAATATACAATAATAATAATATAATTTTTATAAATGTAATATTATATACAATAATAAATAATATTACATTATATATGATTTAAATTTGTATTATATAAAATATATATTTTATATTAATTATATAGTGTATTATATTTATATTTTAAAAGAATTTGTACTATATAAAAATACGTTAATTATTAGTTATAATAATTTTATATTTGTATTTAATTTTTTATCATAATATATAATAATAATATGATTTTGTATATAATTTAAAAATATAATTATATATATAATTATATTTTTATTATATATATTATAATTTTTTTAATACGTAAGGAAATTTCTATTAATATTTAAAGTTTCAATACAAATGTCTGCATAGCAAGAAATATGGAGAAATAGTACCCAAAAACTTTGAGACCCTCCTTCCAAGCATTGGCTTCACCTAGACCCCAACAAACTGTAAAAAGAAAGAACCACTGAATTGGCCCACAATTGATTTCCAAACGACATCGGGCTGCTAAAAAACCTCCAAAAAATGTTTTCTAGCCAGAACGAGACCTTGTCGTATTACAATATTTTGATTATGAACAAACCAAACCACCTATTGTTATAATATATATATCCATTAGACTGCAAACACTAAACTATCCAACCACCCTACCACACCTAGAAACCATTCATCTTAGCAAATTGGTCGAATTCAGGGACCCAGACGAAACCATTTATAGGCTCAATCATCAACAACTTCTTGAGAAAACTTACCCCATAAGCAACAATCTGATGATGCCTTACTAAGGCCATTCCTTTTAGCTCCAGAAGCAAAGGGTAAACCTTAATTACTTCACCAGGAACCTTGACCAGAGGGAGATCACGCGGTCATGGTGCACCACAACCCAAAAGTGACATTCTCAAGATTTCGTCCAAACCACCCAAGAGCTCTTTCTTGAAGAGCTTACAAACTATCGCCTTCGCCTCTGCTTTTGGTGTACACACATCAAGCATTGAGGCCAGGAACCTGGAGACAGTGTGGGTGTTAACCTGAAATGTCTCTCAATTCGTTAAGTGCCCCTTGCCTACTATCATTTTGACTGCCACCACTGCATGCGGGTCAATCCTGAGCATAATCCTCTTCAACCGTTGGTCAGTGGTCACCTTGAAGGCCATCTGTCGAGTCTTGTAGTCTAATTGGATGGGGGTATCAATCCCCACGCTCACCAACGCCTCCAACGAAAATTCAACAATGAACTTCAACTTTTTTTCCATTTCTACAGACAAAGCTACACCAAGAAAATAAAACCAAAGTTTTCCAAGGTCATGCCACCCTCGATCATTTAAGGACTTGTTTCCATCAAAGCATGCCACACTTACAACACTATGCAATAACGTGCATTCCCATCCAGATTTCCTATGATCCCACCACCTGGCAATAATCGTGCATGATGCCACGTCATGGATCGCCAGCGAGGAGGCGAACCATATCCCTTTGATCGGCTGTAAATCTAACTCATCATGATTTTGTAAATGCCAGCACTTGAGGTGCGTCTAGGTAAGAGAAGCAATAAAGAAACATCACATCACCACCCAACTATAGGTCTGGCTTATTTTGATATCATTCTTGGTGAAAAGAATTCCCTCCACCCACATGGAGTGCCAACATGTTTTGCCTAATAATCTTGCCACCTTCCCCAACAGGACCCCGACCTTTCCACAAGTTCCTATGTGGAAAGGTGCCCGCCCAACCGCCCACAAAATATATATTATAATTATATTGAATGATTTCTAATATAAAATATAATAGGTAATAATATATATAAAATTTATAAATAATATTATATATAATGTAGTTTATACTATATAATATTATACAAATTTTAAAAAATATATTCGGCATTTATATATTATAAAATTTTATAACATAGTTAATAATATATAAACTAAATAATATATTATTAATATATTAGTTATTAATAATAAAATTATATTATAATATGATAAATTTAATCATATTATATTATAGTTTTATCATTAATAAATATACTATTAATATATATATATATATATGTGTGTGTGTGTGTGTACATATATGTATACATATGTATATATATACATACATATATATGTTACCCTATTTTCATAGGAGCTCAAGCGAGGTGGAATTTTGAATGAAGCTCATCATTTATAGTACAAAAAATTTTCATGTTTTGCTGATTAAGTGTTCATTGATTATCATTGAGATCATCTTACATATGAGTCATAGTTTATTGTGCAAACGTTTTAAACATAAAATTGAGAAAATTTGCATAGTGATGCTTTTATTCATTTTGTGAAATGCTGAATCTTGCACAAGCCGTGAGAGTAACTTAATTTGATCTGACAATCAAATGATGAATACAATTTTAAAGGACAAACTACACTGCTGAAAATAACATAAGCGTAAAAAAGAGAAGCAATTCATGATTGCCTGTAATGATTAATCACTTTCGTTGGTATCTTTAGCCGTAATGTCTCCAAGCAGCTACAGCCTCGCTTCATCACTCTGTGTACCTACAAAATCGTTAAGGAAATGGTATTAGAGTATACTCTAAGCAATGGTGAATTACTTTCTGCCTTACGCCTATGCTACAGACAAGAATGTAATTTGCATTAAACCAAGCATTCATCAGATAATTGCAAAAAATTGAGCGGAAAGACATAATTTAATGGAAGCTTTCAACTTCTTTTATTTTGCTAACATGTTTGTTTCAGTGTGTAGGAATAGGTTTATCATGTTTGAGTTCATTTCATCAGATATGTGGAGTAAAACGAGCTCCCACAAGGGTTGAGCCCGGCATATCAAAAGGATACACTCTCAAGTTACATACGAGAGTTCATTAAATGAAATAGTCATCAAAAAAGGCTACTGAAATAAAGAATAGTCAAATAAGCATCTTTATTTTAAACAGATTCAGGAAAAGCAGCTTAAGCATACAGTATGATTTTTCTCTTCATTTCAAGAAAGGATCAATCAATGTTGCACTCATCAGTTTCACTTTTTGTTTATGCTCTACTTTATTTTTTATTTTTTTTACATTACATCTAAATAAAGTGTTGAGCCTCTTTGCATTGAAGAGAAACAAAATATTTGAGTGTTGGAATGCTTTCATAAATCATATCACTGTACATAACAGATTTGCAATAGTCCAAGTTTTTACAAGTTCTTCAATAGAAAGCAACAAATTCTGTTTTAAATCAGCATTTAATAATAATGGAAGATACAGTTATGCATTATCTTTTACCAAACAAAACAATCTAATGTTACAAGCTAATGTTATACTCTGGCACATATTGCTGAGTGTGTTTCCATCATAAAATATAGCCATGATTTGGGGAACAAAGGATGCTCATTATCTTGCTTCAAGTGAGCTTGAGAGATAGCACAGTGACAAGCATAAGAGCAGAAATACAATAGTGAACAAGGTGTACATTGAAAACAACAGTGAAGGATTAATGAGATGATTAGAGGAGAAAATAAATATTTTGAGTTCTTAAAAAATATGAATCTTGAATCATAAGACAGTATTTGGACATCTCAGAATAGTAACACTGCCCATCAAGAGTATAATTCACAGACAAGTCATATAAACCTGTGTGCAATAGTTTGAGGAAAAGCATGTTTACTACAGTGAAACATCATGAGTGCATACCATTTTCTGACGTTCATTATACAAGCACATACTATCAGCAGTATAAAGGTATACAATGTTACAAGTTTTACTAAGACAACAATGCAATATGGGTTATTCAACATTAATATTAAATGGAACATATGTCTTTTATTGGTAGTCCTTATTTGCAAAGATACAGAAAAGAAGATTTTGCATGAATAAAGTTCAATCACAAAAGACCAAAGGGCAGTCATGATGCAGCCATTTTATGGAATGTTGCTCTTACTTTATATTAGAGCAAAATACAAACAAAAGCTTACGTTACAATAAAGACAACAAATCCAATCATAATGGAGGACAGTATGGTTGAATTTCATATTCAAGGTAGTATTTAATTTGCAAATCCATAAGTAACTGTCCAGACAATAAGAAAGAGTTCATGAAAATATCCAAAGCAGAGTGAGTTTTCAAAACACAAAGAATCAAATACCCAGAATTACCACAGCAGCCGCGACCGTCAATACAGAGAGAATTTGTGGTTCTTTTATAAAATATCATTGATATGCTATTCGTTGAGCCATGTCAAATTTTACTAGCAGAAGTGCATACAAAGGATCAAATGCACCAGGAATGAGTGCTACAGTTGTGGCCAGTAATGACATAGTATTATACAGAAATTTTTGAACAAAGGCAAGGTAATGATGGCAGGGGTTGTGTAAATACAAAGTATGAGGAGTACAGAGCAATTTATGTATTATATACACCCATGAGAGAACCCAGATCAAAACTATTTTCCGCGGCCAGATTCAAGTTATGATAACTGTATATGTTTAGAGATAGAAAGGAAAAGTCTTGGGTAACCATCATCTACAATTTAAAAGATTAAAGCAGCTTCAGAAGGTAAAATTTTCCATTTTTTTTGGCTTCGAAATTGAAAGAATAGCATGGGTTTGTGCTAAAGAATGCGAGTTACCTGGTGAAATTGTTTAAATGATGAGTTCGAACTCTTTCCAGCTCCATAGTGGCCAGGTTAAAACAGAATACCAAGAGAATACAAGAGGAACAAAAAGAAGACACAGAATGTATTAGATGTTATCATAGCCACGCCTTAAGATTTCAGGAAAACACATTTTTTAATGTTTGAGAATTTCTAGATTTGTCAAAATACAACAGCAAGCTTCATATTACCTGTTTTTTTTTTTGTTCAAGAATATCTCAGGAACTCATCAAAATTGACAGGGAATGATCAAATTCTAGCTTCAAACCCTCTACGGTGGCAGCCAACTTTGTCAGTCAAATGCAAATGAGTGATATGTTTTAGGGTTTGATGTTGCCTTATTCATCCGCCCTAATTCCTTTTGATATTATTGTTGATGATTTTTAATAATCATTTTGTTTTATTCTTCCTCCAAGATTCTTAGCAATGATGTGGTTGACCCATTTTAATTGATTTATCAAGTGGTATGGTCAGCTAGTTCTTTTGTAAGGTTGAATGCATTTTTCCTTATATTTCATATGTATGGAGTGGAGTAATAAGGTGGTCAACCTTATCAACAATGGAAAATTTAATTATTGACAAGTATATGCATGGTGATCAACGGTGATTGTCAATAAAAATGCTTATTTTACTTATGCTAAGTAAGCTCACATTTAGCTTTAAGTTTAATATTTTATTTGTATATTTTAATGTAAATGAATTAATTAAATGAAATATTATAAATCATTTAATTAATTCATCTTTTTCGAATGCGAATAAGATATTATATAAAGCCAAATCTCAGTTCACTTTAACTCTCTATCTAATTGTCAACTGAAGTTTTTATCATGAGAAAGATGGACTTTTAAATGTGCATGGGCGGATTGATACAAACGAGGTGGTTTTCACATGCTTTAGCCCACTTTTTTAGGGTTTTCAGTCTAGTTCAAGTTGCAGATTGATTTCGTGCTTTATGACTGCCAATTCGAGGTTGTGTTCACTCATTTTTACATGAGTTTGAACCACTTTTTCAGGGATTTTCACTTGTGCTCGGATTTCACATTGGAATTTTCATCTTTTCACTTTCGATGACTTTCAGTTACTATTCATGCACTTTGGAGTGCCTTTCATATTTGTATATATTGAAAAAGTTTATCTTTTTCAATCTAGTTCTTGTTTTCTGCCTTTGCCTTCAACAAAGAGACTATCTTGTAACTCAGCATTATTTCAGATTAATACAATAGTAGGTTATTACAGGTTAATCAAGTTTCATTAATTTGCAGAGCTTTCCTTTTACCTTTCAGTACGCTAAAGTGTTTGCCTTCAGAATCTCAGGTGTCATGCTGTGTGAATTTGATAAGGAATTTATCGTGTTTAATCTCATAAACCTTTATTTTCCCACCTCATTTCATATGTGCTGGTATACAATCAAGTTTGATTCCACAGGTTGTATGTTGTGCATTTGGCTTACTTTACTATTCTAGTTGTGAAGACGTTATTTTCCTTTGAAGATAGTAATATAGTCAAGCCTTCATATAGATTATTTTTGTGGTTAAACTGTTCAAATTTAGTTGTGCGAATAGGATTATTGAAGTGTAATTGTGAAACAGGTTGCATGCAACACCATCAATTAGGTGCATCACCGAGGTTTTAGTTTTAGTTTATGCATTTAGCAATAGTTCTTCTATCCCTTTTCTCAAAGCAAATCATTCAAGTACCTAATTGATCATCAGATAGGAAGCCGACCTAGAATCCGGAGATTGATCCTCAAAATTAGGCAACCCACAGGCTGAGGATCATTCCATGTTTCAACAGATTGCTAAATTTAACTATTCAAGCCGCTTAAGTAACTGATCAATTTTACAATATATATATATATATATGTATATATATGTATGTATGTATATATATATATACATACATACATATATATATATATATATTATAAATTAATATTATATATAATGTACTTATTAATATACACTATCATATATATTATAATAAATCTTGGTCTATTTTTTGCATGCATTCGTGTAGTACATGAAGTCAATTGTTATGTCATTTATCAAATAATGTTGTTTCATCTCCATCTCACTCTATTTGTCTCCATTATCTATATATCTCCCTCTCATTCACACACACACACACATACTCCTTGTTTCTCCCTCCCTATATCTATATCTCTCCCCTCTCTATCTCTCTCCCTATCTCTCTATCACTTGTCTCTATCACCTCCTTTATATCACTCTTTCCCCCTCTATATATCCCTCTTTACCTCTATATATCACTTCCTATATCTTTATCTTTCCATCTCTCCATCTCCCCCTCTCATTGTCTCTCCCCCCTCTCTCTCACCCCTTCGATCATTCCCAAGTTATATCTATCTCTCTATATCTCCTTTCTATCCATATCTCTCCCTCTCTCTTCCTCTCTCCCTCTTCCTCTATCCCTATCACTCCCTCTTTCTATCTCTACTTCTCTCCCTCCCTCTCTATTTATTTATACATATCTATCTCCCTTTCTTTCTCTCAATATCTCTCTCTCTCATATACACACTCCTTATTTCTCCCTATCTCTATCTTTGTCTCTATATTCTCCCCTCTCTATTACCTCTCTCTATCTCTATCTCCCTATCGCTCCCTCCCCCTCTCTATTTACATCTCGTTATCTCTACATCTCTCTCTTATTCTCTCCATCTCTCTTGCTCTCTCTCTATCCCTTTCTATCCATGTTTTTCTCTACATCTATCTCTATCTCTCTCTCTCTATATATCACCCTCTATCTATATATCTCCCCCTCCCCCTCTCCCTCTCTATATATTGAGCTATCTCTCCCTCTCCCCCCTCTTCTCTCTCTCTCTCTCCATCTTGATGAAACACACACTTATACTAAACCTTACTTGAACTTAACTAAACATAGCAATATTACTTTGAACCTCAATTATCCATAGCAATACCATCTATGCAAGATCACAATTAAGAACACACATAAGAGACAAGATTTTACATGGAAACCCTTATGGGAGAAAACCACGAAAACATATTGCTTGTATAAATATTTTTACAAAATTTATAGGCACCAACCCACTAGAGACTACAATCCCCATCATTGAGCACCAACTCAACAAGAGACTCCAACCTCCACAAGAACAAAGTAACAATTTTATTTGCAACTTCTCAGGTCTACCCTGTCAACTGCTCACAAATCTTCCATTCATTGACAAATCTCTACTCCAAATCTACCTTATATCTCTGCTCAAGGTATGCAATAAAGTCCTCTCCAAAATGATGCAATATTCTACTCCAAATAAGGCACAAGGTCTGCTCCAAATTAGCTCTTAGGTCTACTTCGAATCTACACTTAGATCAACTCCAAATAAACTTTTAGGTCTACTCCAAATCTACACTTGGATCTGCTCCAAATCAACTTTTAGGTCTGCTCCAAATCTGCTTTTAGGATTGCTCTAAATGATATGATTTATCATTGTATTTTTTCTCTTCTTCTCCTTAGGTCTACTCTAAGTGAGAGAATTATTTGCATTGAATTTCATTTTGAAAGATCTCCAAACACCTTTTATTTATATGTCATTGAGTGCCTTTTCACAACCTAGGTCAACCTCATAAAATTATCCCCTTTGTCATTGATGACAACCCTGCAAAAAGAAATCATCTTAAAATGCAACAAGATCATACTTCTCCCCCTAACTAAAATGCTCTCCCTTACTCTACTCCTCCCCCTTTGACATTAGTGGAAAAGGTCTTATGAGGCTAAAAGATAAGGCAATGAATAACTCCCCCTAAACATGTGCTTTTGTTGATGAACTTAGTGACTGGATGGGAGTGATATCACTCCCAATTTCTCCATGTACTCAAAAGTCTCTTTTGGTAATGGATTCGTGAAAATGTCCACAATTTGTTCCTTTGTAGCAACATCAACTTCAGTTGTTGATCAACCACTTGCTCTCTTAGGAAATGATATTTTATCATAATGTGCTTCCTTCTAGAGTGCATGACTGGGTTCTTTGATATGTTAATTGCACTTGTATTATCACAAAGGATGGAAATGGGGTGCTCATATTCAACCTTGATGTCCTTCAAGGTTTTCATCATCCAAAGGACTTGAGTGCAACAAGAAGGTGCTACAATGTATTCGACTTCTGTTGTGGACAAAGAGACTGGCTCATGTTTCTTAGCAATGATACAAGATTGGGGCCAAGAAAGAATCCACCTCCACTTGTGCTTTTTCTATCATCAATATTGTTAGCTCAATCCACATCCATGTACGCTGAGGGTGAAATTTTCACCTATTGGGTGCCACAACCCAAAATCCATAGTGCCCTTTAAGTACTTGAATATCCTCTTCACTACTTGCACATGTGTTTCTTTGGGTGCTACTTGAAACCGTGCCACCAAACCAATTGCTTGCATAATGTCAAGTCTTGTTGTTGTCATATATAGCCAACTTCCAATCATAGACCTATATAGGGTTTGGTTTGCTTCTAGAGATTCATCGTCCTTGCTTAATTTGCATCCTGTGACAATGAGAGTGCTTATTGGATTGCAGTCTTCCATCCTAAATTTATTCAACATTTATTTAATATACTTGGTTTGTGAAATGAATATTCTCTTATCTGATTGGGAAATTTGCAGCCGGAGAAAGAAAGACAACTCACCAAGTGTAGAAATTTCAAACTCCTTTTGCATGTTCATTGCAAACTCTTGACAGATCTTATCATTGCTACCTCCAAAAATAATTTCATCCACATAAACTACAACAATCAATTGATGATCACCTTCAATTTTGATGTATAGATTGCTATCGACAATACCCTTTTTAAAGCCCTACTGTTGTAGATACTTGTCCAACCTTGAGTACCAAGCCTTGAGGAATTGTTTCAGCCCATCAAGTGCCTTCTTTAGTCTACATACATAGTCTTCGTTCTCTATTAAAATAAACCCTTCTAGTTGTTCATATACACTTCTTCCTACAAGTTTCCATTAAGAAAAGCTGACTTGACATCCATTTGATAGACTTTGAAATTATTGAAACAAGCAAATGCTAAGAACATCCTTATAGCCTTAATACGAGCAACATGGGAAAAAATTTCTTCGAAATCAATTCCTTCAACTTGAGTGTATCCCTTGCATACTAATCTTTCCTTTTTCCTCACAACTTGACCATCTTCATTCAACTTGTTCCTGAATACCCACTTTGTGCCAATCACATTTTTATCCTTAGGTCTTGGGACAAGTTCCCAAGTTTCGTTCTTCTCAATTTGATCCAATTCTTCTTCCATAGCTTTTATCCAATACTTGTCTTCACTTGCTTCTGTAAAATTCTTTGGTTCCATTTTAGAGAATAAGCATAAGTTTGCTTGTTTAGATGAACTGGCTAATCTCCTCATTTGAATTTTTGTATCTTTGTCACCAATGATCATATTTTTTGGATGGTTCTTTTGAACAAATCTTGATGGAGTTTTTAGATTTCCTTGTTCAACATTTCCACTTTCATCTTCTTCCTCTACATCTTCTTTAATGCTACCTTCTTGATGATCAACTTCTTGTACTATTTCCTATTGATGCCTTTCTTCATCAACTCTCACATTTGCACTTTCAACAATTTTGTGCAATATTTTATTATAGCATCTATACACTTTGCTTTTGGTTGAATATCCATGGAAGATGCTTTCATCATATCTAGAATCAAATTTCCCAAGTCTTTGTCATCTCACCTGATATAGCATTTGCTTTTGAACACTTTAAAATATTTCACCGATATATGCCTTCACTTCCAAAGTTTGTAGGGTGTTTTGTTATTGTGCACCCTAATTTTTGCTTGATTTAGAACATCAATTGTCGTAAGCACTGCTTCTTTCTAGGTGTCAGTAAGCTTCGACTCATTCAACATTGCTCTTGCCATTCCTTGTACTATCCTATTTTTCCTATTAACAACTTTGTTTTTCTATGGAGTCCTTGCAGTTGAATATTGTCTTTTTTATTTTGTGTTGTTCACATAAATATTCAAACTCATTGGAGGTGAATTCTTCTCCTCTATCCAATCTAAGGCATTTGATTCTCAAACCAGTTTCATTTTCTACTAGAGCTTTAAATATCTTAAATTTCTCAAGAGCTTCATATTTCTCTTTTAGGAAGGTAACCCAAGTCATCCTAGAATAATCATCTATTAATAACATGAAGTAGCACTCACCTTGTAATATTTTTCTACTTCTTGGCCCACATAAGTCGATATGAATAAATTCCAAAGGATTTGATGAAGAAAACTCCTTTGAATTGAAACTTGATCTTGTTTCCTTTCCACACTAGCACTTTTTGCATATTGTATTAGATGGTTTTTCTATCTTTGGCATGTCCCTTACAACTTGCTTATGACTAATCTTCACTAGGTTGTTGAAATTTAAATGTCCCATCCTTTTGTGCCATAACCAAATCTCATATTCCTTTGTCATGCAACACTTTTCTCCTTTGAATTCACTAAGAGTGTAGAGATTGTTCGCAGTCCTATTTGCATCTGCCACCAATTTCCCTGTTCTTGTTTTTCTAATTTCACAACCACTTGGATGAAATGTGAGTGTGCCCTTGATCACACAATTAACTCACACTTAGCAGATTGTGTTTCAACCCTTCAACGTACAATACATTCTTAGTCTTTCTTTCCATTGTCAAAGCTGAGTTCCTTTTCCTATGATTCTTGTTGTAGCATTATCTCCACACTTTACAATGCCTCCATTAATTTCCTTCAAAGTGATGAACTTTCTTTTATCCCCTGTCATATGTATTGAGAAACCACTATCAATGTACCATTGATCTTCATTTTATGCATGTAGGGTTGCTTGTAGAAGCATGGATTTTTTTTTTGTATCAAGCTCCTTCTTTTTCCATTTTTTGTAGATAGCCTTTTGTTTGT